>JARK01000089.1:10617-23793 GCA_000688135.1 Ancylostoma ceylanicum | reverse complement strand
TGTGTGTGTGTGTGTGTGTGTGTGTGTGTGTGTGTATGTTCCGAATAGAAATCGCGGAGAGTTAACCAATCGGGATCAAACTTCGCACACATATACAACTCGGGCCAGCGGAGGTTTTAGGCTACCTAAGGTTATCGATTGATTATCGATTTATCGATTTTATTGATTTTTCGCAATTTTTGCCCACGGGTCGGTGAGGACATGTCTACTGGGGTTATCGAATACGCTGAGTACGAATATGACAACCGTTTCGCGTCAATTATTGACTTATCGATTTTATTGATTTTTCGCAATTTTTGCCCACGGGTCGGTGAGGACATGTCTACTGGGGTTATCGAATACGCTGAGCACGAATATGACAACCGTTTTGCGCCAAGTATTGATTTATCGACTTTATTGATTTTTCGCAATTTTTGCTCACAAGTCGGTGAGGGCATGTCTACTGGGGTTATCGAATACGCTGGGTACGAATATGACAACCGTTTTGCGCCAAGTATTGTTTTATCGATTTTATTGATTTTTCGCAATTTTCGCCCACGGGTTGGTGAGGACATGTCTACTGGGGTTATCGAATACGCTGAGCACGAATATGACAACCATTTTGCGTCAATTATCGATTTATCGATTTTATTGATTTTTCGCAATTTCTGCCCACGGGTCGGTGAGGACATGTCTACTGGGGTTATCGAATACGGTGAGTACGAATATGACAACCATTTTGCGTCAATTATCGATTTATCGATTTTATTGATTTTTCGCAATTTTTGCCCACGGGTCGGTGAGGACATCTCTACTGGGGTTATCGAATACGCTGAGAACGAATACGACAATCATTTTGCACCAATTTGATTAATTTTTTATACCGATTATTTTGTTTCCGTGCGGGGATGACGAAAGGGTTACCGAGAATACTCAACATGATGGTCATCGAAATGTTCGTGGGCAGTTCGAGTGAATGTATTAGTATCAATAACTATCCGCATCAGTGTGAAAAGCCGGGGTAGAGAACTCCCGAGCGAAGCCGGGTATACCGTCTAGTCATTTCTAAAAACCAGTCACGGCCACGCATTTACGTACGTAACATTTCATTTTGACCAACCAATCGATAGAAGCAAAAGCAGGTCCAGTCTGGAATGAGCTAGCAAAGAGTGTCCCCAGACTTCGCCTGTTGAAATCCAATCAAAACGAACTGGCAATATAAGAGATGAGGTTTGTGGAAAAGTTACGCATCGACAGCCACGTTACATCGCCATGGATCACTACCAAACGAAGTTCATTGCCCGTACTCTCGAAGAGGTTTATCTTGTGTACTCTCAAACATGTTTAGATTCACAAATCTATTTTATCGGAGAAGGATTACTTTTCTTCTGATATGCGAGTCATAGAGTTTACAAATTACAAATGCGAATACACTCTTTTGAAGGCATGTTCAGAACATTGAGAACTTCAGGTGGTGAACTTTGAAAAAAAAATTAATTGGGACGCTCTTGTCAAACCTGCTAATAAATCCGGTACAACAGAGTTCCATGAGTGTCAATCAATAACAAACATTTCAAAAGACTGTACATTAATTGGTAGCACTCCACCGTGTTTGCGGTGGAGGAGTCATGCCGATTTAGGTAACGCTTACTCCCCACTCATTCCGGTATCCTTGCAGGCGCCTCGCCGAGGTCATTCCTGCGTATGCCCGTCTATCGTGTTTGTCACTGAATGGGCTTGTATAGCGATGTGAAGAGGGGATAACCTCTTAAAATCGCTACACACGAATGACGAACACAAAGAACAATGCCAGCTGCAAAAATCGGTGGGGTTCATCCAACAAGATTTCAGATTCGCCAGCGTGCCCGACAGCTCGCCTACTAGACATACTCAAGGCAGATGACTTCAATTCAAATGAGATCAGAACGTATCATGACCTTCGAGAATTATTTATAATTTATTTATTTATTTACGGTCGTGAAACAATATTCACGTATATATTATCAGATCAAGGTCGGTAAATTTGATAAAACACAATGTCAGTACAATATACTAATTTTACAACTCCAAAATATATTAGGAAACCTCTGGATCTAGCCTTATAGCCAACTTCTCAAATGTTCTAACTGGTAAATGCTCTAATTAGTAAAGGGAACTTGTCCGTGTTGATTCTCCTAATCAAAGATAGAACTCTTATTGAGAAAAAGTTAGACCTGACTCGGGCTCTGGCGACAGGGATTCTTATTTTCATACCCTCGCCTCTAGTTCTTGATGGGACAAGAGTAAAGAAAGGAGTAGTCTCAATGTCACATTTGTCTGTCATGACTTTGAACGCCATCACAAGATCATTGATCCTCTTCCTAGTGTACAAACATTGTAGTCTGTTTTCTTTGCATCCATCACTGGCATTTGAAATTTGATTATAAGTTAGGTTGCTATAGCGCATGACCAGCTTACATGATTACGACTCCAAATGATTTTCAAGGTGGTTAAAAATGCTTCTATTATAGCTAATCCCTGTGTAACGTCACAGGTGTAGTGCACATTTTCTGCATTTCGAGAGATCTGTCTGAATATCATACTCTGCTTCCCCTGGTCGGTTTGCTACCACAACTATGAGGATTATCGATGCTGTCGATAAGTTCAATTGAAGTTATCATCATTTTGGTAATCAGCATGTTAACAGACGTAAGTAACACGCTTTCCACCTAAGCATTCGTAGAAAAAGAAAGTGATTTAGGTGATTGTTTAGCGGAGAATGCTCGGTACTCTTAGGTGCCGCGTTCGAGAACCATAGAAGATCCGGCCTCACTGACCCCCGAGTAAAAATAGGAAAAAGTGGTAAAATTAACAGGTCGACCCCATCGTGCACTATATGTAGATACATACGTAGTTGTGAAATTCGTGTTCAGCGCATTAAAGAACTCCGGTGGATGTGTCCTCCCAAATCCCAGAGCAATTAAAATGGAAATAAATAAACTGGATATAGTCGATAAGCTTATCGACAGTTTTGGATGGATAGTAGCCTACAACCTGCTCCTGCGGAGGTTCGCGTGCAAACGCTTGTCCAAACGGTTCAACACCGCGAGACTCCTATTCGGAACGTACACATACATTTACACTTAATTTTTATTCTTACTGTGGAAAGCAGCTCTTCATTCAAATTGGACATTCTTCGCGTCAAGATGGAGTTCTCTAGTCCTGGTCCAGTAAAAGCACTTTTGATTTGCGATTGGCATCTAAGCTATTCATCGGAACGTTTTCTGTGGTGAACATTCGAAGAATCAGAATTTCTGTAAACGACAGGTATAAGGCTAAGAATTTAATACCCAAATGGTGTGATCAATTGAACAAGCAAGTGCTCATCAGGGTCAGATTGTCTCTCCCTCCTTTTGCAATCTCACGAGTTTCCTTTTGAATACGTTAAGAGACGGGACTGTATCCCTGGGCAACGGGAAAAAGAATCTTTGAATGTCGTCCGAAATAAGAAAGAATCTTGTGAAACAAAATCCACTGATCCCAAGTTGCGCCATCAGTTAGTTCCTTTAGGTCTTTGTAAGCGCGGAAAAGAGTAATGCCACAACAAATGGCTATCCATAATAGAGATGGCTTGAGCAAATTCTCTTCCAAAATGAATAATAAATTCGCTCAACCATCCCTGCTAGGAGCCGAAAAATGTACACGCAGGTAAGTAAAGTGCATACTGTGTATGTAGAGATGTGTATGCGACTCATTCGGCCTTTTGCTCCAATCTGCTCTTCTGCGCCGTTCTTTTGCTGGAAATCTTAACAAAAATCAGTAATATGTACTGGGGCGCCAATGTATGTACCTAACGTTTTTGCAAGAATACTCTCTATCATCGACAGATCGATGATCCTTGTAGTATCTTTATTCACAGTTGATACTGTACCTACTGGTGAGAGGGCGGGGTTGACCCGTCTCATGCTAGAGATACCATTCACTAGTCAGAATGATACTGTAAGCCGTAACAGGCACTCACTTCTCTCCGCGCTCACTATCTCACTTGTACAGTAATAAATATCTTATCCACTGAACCACCATATTCATTGCACATACGGACTATACAAAGTCCAAGAGTCTAAGACGCCACCATACGCCAAATAAGTCGCCACAGTTTTGGTGCATCGGCCGGGAAACGAACCCGGGCCGCCCGCGTGGCAGGCGAGCATTCTACCACTGAACCACCGATGCACCAAAATGTTTGGGCAAATGAAGACTTTGGGTATAAAACCCTCGAAGAAGATCCACTCAGTGGATTGCCGGAAGACAACAACAGGGTTTTTAGGCCCTGAAATAGGAATATAAGAGACGGTGGTTCAGTTCTTTATTGCAGATAGCGACGGTATTGGCGAGTGCTCTTTATGAGCTTCTAGAGGCGAGTGTTGGAGCCTCGATGGCCACGCCCGTACTTACAGCCGGGGTGGGCGTGGCCATGAATGCCGGGGTCATCACGGCTGGCGTGATGACACTCTCAAAGAATTGAAGTTTTGATTCGAATGTTGTGCAATCACGACGGAAGGTGCTGGAGTTTTTGCTCGATGCCATTGAGAAATTAGTAGAGCAGAATATTTTAAGCTCAAACATAATGCAATGCTATTTCTTAAACAGGATGTTGGCTTCTCTATTAGGCTGAGTACGAGGTCTCTCCTCATTTCTAATTTTTGTTCTCAAATTCGATAAAGCCAGTAATGAAAATCCAGCCAGTGATATATTCGCCCAGGCCGTCACAATATAATCACCAGTTAGTTTTTTCACAATAGGTTCGAAATTCCTTCTCCTCAAAACGAGTTCATTTGAACCTGAAAAATTTACACAGAACTATGCCCATACTAGCTCAGTCAACGAAGATTTTTCTCATTTCAGAGCAATGGTATGGTTATCAAAGCTGATGAAGATTTGATGGAAATGGGATATGGGAGTCCGGATTTGGAGTGAATTCTCACATAGACCCTATCACTAATCACTGTGCACTTCTCGCAACGCGGTACCTGGTTCTAGTAGGTAATAGGAAATCCGAAACTAGAAGAAACTAACTGAAATTTTCCATAATAGCTACTACGCTCCTTTTATTCATTTGCTCAGGATTCGATAATGTGGAATAAGAAGATTGAATGATCGAAAATTGAAGTTCTGACAAACACTAGATGCAATAATTTTCGAACAGGTGTAAATTGGGTTAAGAACTAATGAGAAAGAGTTGTCGGTTACAGAAACAACGAGAAACCACCAAAAAGACCTGCAGTGGGAGAAAATACTGTAAGGTTTACGAGGACTGAAGGAAAACAGCTGATCCACAAACGCACGCCCGGTAACTCGTCCAAAGTGACCGCCGGCACGCACGAATACTTGATACTGTGATGAACGCAGTGCTTTTCTGCTGCTTTTGTTGTACGAAAACTGTCCAGATTATGCTGTTTTTCAATAACTTAAGAACTGAAAGGTAAAAGTTCCCGTAGGTGCTGCTTTTGAGCTTGTGGAAGACTAAATAACTGCACAATACATTGGATTTTGGGGGAACACAGAGCAACGAATGTGAGATGTCGCAGTGTACCATCCTCACGTTGTGTGTCAATGAAGAGTCACATAATCTGTGGCCTATTACTTTGTCTATCTCAGGCTCAGCACGTTCCACTGCACTTGTGCCATCTACTGGGCAATTTCACTATACACGCATAAGATGGAAGAGAATAAGCTTTCCGCATTGGCGGACGCAGAATTTGATCGGGGGTGAGAAAAATTGGGGTCTCCGCCGTTTTGGTACCCGAGTGGAGAGTAAAATTAATGTAAACATTAATTATAATAAATAAATATATATATAATAAATAGCCGATAAAAATTATTCAAAAAATAAAAGAATAAACAATTAAAAACAAGCAAATGTAAAGTTTTTATTCATTTTGTAAAGTAATTTCGGAAATTCAGTAACCCGTTACCGGGTGGGCGCCTCCTGCTGCCACGCCTCGTGTCCGTTCACTGGCTTTCCATTCTCGCTCATGACGGCGCACTTCTGCACTGTCTACTTGTATTGAGCTCGTGACGAGCTCGAGGAATGGAAACGACTATGAACAACCGGTGAGAGCACGGCATTGCTGTGGTGGTAATGCTTCGAGACATTCCATTAGCAGAGAATGGCTTCACACACTTCAAATTATGCAGACCAGCTCCATGATCATTCATTTCCAACAATATTTTATACTTGAACAAACCGACAAAGTTTGCCGGTACATTCAAGCTTCCATGTCGGTATAGTCGTTGTCATCGTTGTAGTTGGCAGTGGTTTCAGACAGTCGTATGTGGTGATTGCACCCATAGGTAGGCGGACGACAACTGCCTTTCGGACAGGCACTACTTCCCCACCACATAACTTCCTCAACTTCGAGAACCTTTTCTAGAAAAACAGCAGCTTTTGCTTATTTTATTCTAAACAATCTGCAATGAATAATCAAAACATGTGAAGACTAATGACGAAAGTACATGTACATGTTGACCCTTTACACCAGAGAAGATTTAATAAAATTTGAACAGCGATGTTCAAGAGCACGTGATGTTACTTCTTGTAAGCTATTAAAGGTAGCACCTATAGTAGTTTTCACTTTCATTTCCAATTAAAGCCAGCACCTTATAACTGCTCACTGGGTACAGTCAGTGCCCTCCTCAGCTGACGCCTCGAACGGTAACCTGCTTCAATCTATAGTCACAGATAATGCTAATATCCGTCATTTCACACCGTTTAAGGATTCCTTGAGTCTGACTACAGCCACTGACGGGAGTCGACTCGAGGTAAAATCATGGTACTCAGCAATCATTTTGGTCATTCATAGAAATGGTAAAAAATGCTGTATCCGCTACCTTTGATGGAATTCACAACCAGATGCTTGTACTGGCCAAATCATTCTTTTATTTCTTCCAGAAACAGAAGTGAAACAGGATTTAATTGTACCATTAATCTCATCGCAACGGAACACAAGCATACGCCCAAAACGGACCATAATGGCAAAAGAACCTTGGTTTTGTGGTTGTTGTCGTCGTAGTTGGCAGTGGTTTGAAACACAGTCCTGAATCAGTACTGCAGCCATTTGTTGGTTCACGACAACTGCCTTTTGGACAGGCACCATCTCCCCAGTAGTACAAGACATCCTCAGCGTTTAGAGGCCTAAAAAAATAGCGACTACCGCGTATTGCATTCTGAACAAGTTGCAGTGAATAATCAAAACGGGTGAAACCTAACGGATGACGGAAGTATATGGACATGCTAACGATTTACACCAAAAAAATATCTTATAAGATTTGAAAAGCGATGTTCAATAACACGCGGTTGCTTTTTTATATGCTAATGAAGGCAGCACCAATAGTTTTACTGTTTAATCATTTGCTCCACGGATCTCCCTCCTACAAGAGATCCCAACCGATTTGCCCCGAGGCTACGTGGCGACCACGCGTGGCGAATAGGAGGTTTACCACGGATCAGAAGCAGCCATGCGCTTGCCCTGCGACGCGTATAGATCAGAGGGATGGATTCCTTGATTCGACTCTGCTGGATTCGATTCATATGGCCGGCATATGAGTGTGAACATGCACTCGTGGGTGTGTTCAAATACTTTATTTGGGCTGTATCCTGCAGTTTGAATCTAGCAGAAGGCTCGCATTCCAGCGACTCGGTAGCGCATGGGGGGCAGTTGGGGATGCTTCTATCAAATGAGTCTCTTGTCCACGAGGGAGGGAATCCTTCTACTCGTCAGTCGAATACCGGCGGAGGCCGTGGGCACAGGCCAGCCGAGAATGATTCACGCCACATCGAATGGTCTGTGTCTAAGAAGAAAGCTACGGCGCCCACGGGGATTGACGCGCACTTGCGAGGTTTGGTAAGTGTGGAAAATAGGTCCTCGATGCTTCGCGAACGGCTGCATCGTGGGGCAAGCAGGCGAGTCTTTAAGGATTACAAAGTAGCCAAGACGCGCATCACGGTTTTGAACGTCGGCACGTTGACAGGCCATACGTGGAAGCTAGGCAGTACGGGCACCAGAAGGCGTCGGAGTGCGTCGGAGTCTCAGTCTCAGAACGCTACCGAGACGCAATAGCGAAAGTCTAGCATTTCCATGATCGGCTCTTGAAGATTGTCATCGCCACTGTTAAATTGCGGTCTCACTTCTTCTCGGCATGTGCCCCGCAAACTGAATGCTTTGGCCGCGCCAAGGACGACTTCTGGGCGTTGCTCGATGAGGAAACCGCGGAGGTACCCTGGCAGGATACGATTGTCGTTGCGGAAGACCTCAGTGGTCACGTGGGTGCGATGAAGAGCGACTACAGTTGCCATGGTGGATTCGGCTACGGGACACGCAAAGAAGGCGCGTACGCATCCTCTAATATGCCGAATTCCACAATCTCGTCATAGCAAATACATGGTTGTGGGAACAGAACTCCTATCTTGTTTTTTTCTGACGGCAATACGGAGACACATATCGACTATGTCCTTGTGTGGCATTGCGACCAAAAGTTATTTACAGACGTGAAGATTGTGCCATACGAGACGGTAGCTACGCAACATCAGTCGCTGATTTGTACGCTGAAAATCACTCCACCGAAGAAGAAGTACGATGAGAGGTGCGGCCCGGCTCGAATCGAGTGGTGGAGACTGAGACAGAAGGAGGCTGTGCTCATATCTCGCATTCAGCTGCTGCAAGTGACGAGAGTTGAGGAAACCTGGCAAAATGCAGCAAAATTGATCGAAGATGCAGCACTGAACTTGGTGTGACCAAATCTGGTCGAAGGAAGGTCCACAAACAACCTTGGCTAAGATAAGACGAAGTCAGGTTGGAGGTTTGAGAGGAGAAGCGCCTCTACCATGCCTTCTTCGACAGCAAGTCCGCTGACGGTTGGCGCAATTACTGCGTAGCCAGGAGTGCTGCGGAAAAGGCAGTGGTGGTGGCGTGCATTACGCGGATGTCAGCGAAAAGCTGGGAATGAAACAGGGCGAACTCCTCATATACCGGACTGCGAGGTTCTCATAAACTCCAAACGAAAGGCATCGAAAAGTCTCATAGCAGTTTTCCGCGAATCTCGTTTGCGATAATACGGTCACGTCCCTCGTGCTGATAAGGGCACTGTCTAAAGAGTGGATAAAGATCTCGATGTTCCCGGTAAATGACGAAAAGGTCGCTCAAAGCAGCGCTGGCTTGACACGCTCCGAGCCGACCTTAAAGTTATTGGGATCCACCCCGAGCACGCGTACGACAGGGATAAGGGGCGTCGACGAACCAGCATAGCGGACCACGCTTCAAAACGGGAGAAACACTGAAGAAGAAGGCTGTTCAATCATTTGTTCGAGAGTTACAACAATAAGTAACTCACAAAGGAATGCCTCCTTTCTTTGAAGATATTGTCGTGGATGCTAAATTGGATCTGTTGTCTCGTCTCAGACAATTGTGCTGTCGAACAGCAGGTAGAACCCTCATCGCCCACCTACTCTTTGGGTCAGAGGAGCGGATGGCGACGTTCTGATTAAGAAGAGGATGCTGCTCCAGATGTGCTGCAATCCGCCGGGGTTCCACAAAACGTGCTGCCGTTGAACTATTTCATGTGGAGTTGTTAAAAGTTCACCATCGTAATGTTCGGAGCACGCCAAATGGATGCACAGGGAAAGTTCTTTGCCGCAGCTTCAATGACTGGAGCTGGAGATGGGTGTGCAGAATATTCGAAACACAAAGCACTTGTTCTTCCATAAACAATATTTTTGTAATGGGCCCGCGATGGTGTTACTCCCTGGGCTGTCTTACTGTCTTACTTTGCTCACCTTCCGAACGACATTCGCTTAAATTGGAGCAGTTCTCGACTATTTCCTGGAGATTTACGTATGTTTTTCAGGTGACATCCGGAAATCTGCCGGTGGAAAGTTAGCGAAATCTGCTTCAGCGCACACGTAATCTGCTCGATTTTTTCACTTGAGCATGTGTGAAGAGGAGGCATCCCTTCGCGGGATCGGGGGTAGCTACGACGGCATGTGAGGGGACGTCTGCAAGGCACGTGAGGGACGTCCGCGATATGTGGGGAGGGGGGAGGCAAGTGCCCGGGATGAGGGTCCATACCTATGTACAGCTGGAGGTGGACCCATTTCCACATACAGTCAGCCCCCAAGAATGTACAGGAATGTCCGAGATGTGAGATCCAAGTACCTTCCCTAAGATCTCACTAAATGACTCAGTTCTTGCCACGAAGATTCCTGTATTTTTTTTTCCTTCCTGAGGTGCAGGTTTCATATGATAATCATGGCAGCTTAGCACAGACAACTCGGACCTTGCGACCAATACCTCAATGAGTTCCGGGGAAAATTTTCCTTTAGATTTCCGTGCAAAATAGAGGCCTAGTGGACGTTTTTCCTTACAATCCAGCTAAACCACTAGATAGTCCAGTTTTCCTGTGCATTTGTTTCTTTTTAATTGGTGAGCTGCAATAACGTGAGATAGATACAGAATGCATAACATTGAATCGGTGAGGCTTGACTTACTCCTTGTTTGTGAGGCATAATATAGACGTTTTTCCATCACACACTTTTTTGGCACACCCAATGCGAGAAGCATCGTATCGGACGAGCTTTAAAATTGCGAAGTTGATTCAGAAAGGAGAAAGAAGCCTTAGGTGAGGCAACACTTACATTACAATAATTTATCAAATTGTTTTTGCTGCGACATTTAACATAAGCTTTAGGGTCTTCATGAAGATCGATGCTAGTGTAATTAATTTCTGATAACCACACATCTAGTGCGTCCCGTTCTTTATCCTGGCTGAAAAAAAAATTATGGAAAAAATCTCATCTCGGCACCCAGTGTTTCAAAGAATCATGACTACATGATGAAACGCCTTTTCTCTCATTCTTTCTCTCTCAGTGTGAGCTCAGACACTCAGGCGTTTGGAGCGGCCGGTGAGCCCACCCACTTCGAGTCGATGCAGGCACCCAGCAGGTAATCCCGGCTGAAGCAGGAATAGTTGATGAAGGTGTGGATGGGGCAGAAAATTTTGTAGGTATTATATGCGACGAATCCGGCTTAATTCTGGTTTGTAGGTGTAAATTTAGTAGGTTGGTACGCGAACTCCATTTCTTTCATGAATGGGTACCAGGTTTTAACCACTGTTCACAAAACCACACTGCTCAAGCCAGAGGAGCAAGGTTAGAAATCCACCTCCCACTCATTGTACCAACCTTTGCTCTACTTGACCACAACTTCTTTCAGGAATCAGCCCACATTTTGCTGGAAAAAGTAATCAATTTTCAACATGATGTTGAAAAAGCTTGCCATCATTCCATTGCCACTTGCTTACTACGTTTCTAAGCTATTGGCGCAACCAAGCCACCGTTAAGATGGTAAGGCTGTGCAGATAGAAAAGTAGCATACTTGGATATCTTGTGCCACATCTTGCTCGACGAAGAGCGCTCGAAATCTTCTCAATCAAAATCAGACATTTCATACTTGACGAACTAATAGCACAACGGGAGGGGTGCAATAGGTGATACCAGAAATGAGCCGGCGTCGAAAAGTTGAGAAACGTCTGGAGAACGATCCAGCGGTGTGATAAGGGTGAGCCTGCACACAGAAGTGGGGTATATGCGACGAATCGGGCTTAATTCTGGTTCACTGGTGTGCATGCACTTAGAAGTGGAGCAAGTATTGCACCTTGCTGACTAGCTGCGCTGGCGCCCAACAACAAAAAAGCGGTAAATGGTACCATCAGCACTATAGGTATGCCATCTCGGTCTGTCTCTGTCTGCATCTGCCCATTTGCCTACATCATCTCCTCATTCACTTTCTGCTCCTCTCATCTGTGTCTGAGCACACTGCACCCTACTGTTTCATGTGCTCAGAATGCCTCTCATCACTTGATCACTCACGGGCCAGACTTCCAGACTTTTCGTGATGCTCGCATCGTTCGCTCTTTCTTCCTATTGATCCTAACATGCGCTTTACAAAAAAAAACTAGAAGGCAGGCGTCTGCCGGACGGCCGGACTGGTAGTGCTTCAATTTGCATCCCATGCAGGGTTAAAGTTCAAGCATGACGATGGGAAAAATCGAAAATACGACCCCCCCCCTAGTCTCCCGTCCGACCCCACTTCTGTACGACCCCCTCCCGCTTTAGTTCCTGCGTTCCCGATTGTTCCCTTNGGTCGGGGGCACCCCAATCTCTGCGCAAACCAGCCACTCCGTCCTAACCTATCTGTCATATCAATAGCTACATACCCACTAGTTACAAGTTCCAGTACACTGCAAACTAAACCTCGCACATTTGAAGAGCTCACAGCCCATCAACGTAAGGCAGTATTCCAGTATATCACTACATCTAATGCACTTCGAGATCAAATCCGTGCTCTCGTTATTCACCCAAGGAATCCACACCAACCAGACCACAAGAGTACGACGACGTGCCACGGATCGTCCCTTACTACAAACTCTTCAGCAGCTTGGCGTAAAGATGAAGAACAGTCGTTGTGTGAGTCAAGTGCTGTGTTTCGAAATCACACCCTCTACCTCTAGCAACGAGTTTTTTTCATTTTTTAATGACAAAAATATGGTTGTTTGATGCGCAGCCATTTAATACACACATTCACTACTGGCCCTCCTCTAATCTTTGATCTTTGATATACACATAGGTGGCAATGAAGGTTGCGTGGAATATGGTGTACCTAAATGGGCTGTCTCACAGAAGTCTCACGTGGCATCTGTCGTGTTTTTTTTTGCTGGAATTTCGGGGTCTGAAAAAACACCTTACATTCACATGGCATGGATAATGCTAAAACAGTGCATTTTAAAGGAACTCTGCATCTACGGGCTACCAGCTGCTATGAAAACGGCTCTCTAGCTAGACGGACGGCTTCCTATTGGAAGCATCATATAGAGTTTGTGTCCCGCCAATCTGCCTGGTATTGTTCCGTGTCTACAAAGGGGCGGTAGATTCGCCTGATCTGAATGTCTTTGGTGAGCACTAGTTTACTAGCGCCCCTACGGGACGCTAGGAAGTGGGGTAGGGCAGCTACTTGAAGTTTGTGCAAAGTAATCACACTTTTGGACACCTTAGAAAAATGGGAAACAAGCGAAAATCATTAACTGTGCCCAAACACAGAACCTCTCCCATGAAATGCGTATACTATTCTGGCACCTTAGCTAACGTTCTGCTATTCTGGCAGCCTA
>JARK01000088.1:127350-139936 GCA_000688135.1 Ancylostoma ceylanicum | reverse complement strand
AGACAACAGAGGTGCTTTTGGCATGTTGCACACGTTCTAACCTGCTAAGCGCAGGGATTTCAGATGGAGTAGGCCTACCAAGAAAGAACAGACTCCTTCTGACAAGTACAACAAGTTTTAACTTGTTACTCGTATTGATTTTTAGCTAGGAAGAATGGAAACAATGCTAAAATGTCTGTTTTCAATTTTTCAAGTTTTTACTTGTTTTCTAACCTGATTTCTCGTTACTATTAGATTATCTACCTCTATCAGCCTGTTAAGGCGTACAAAATTGGCCTAGATAGCCATTACGACGATTTTTTGGAGGTGCCCTCCCCCAACTCCCTTTTCACCATGGAACTATATTTTGGCGCTTTTCGCAGTCATTTCACTTCACACTATTCTTCCTCCATTTGAAAACCTTTGAACTGTCTATGCTGTAAAGACGATTCTCTGATTCTCTCTGCTTCATGGCATTAGTTGTCGCTTGCTCATCTGATTCTAGCGCAGCTTCAAAGCCAGTAAATGAATGCTACTGAACCCTTTTTTCTCTCGGATAATGTTCCTTTACCCTTTTATCACATTCCAACGCGTATTCATTCCTCTTTGACTTGCCTTCGTACAACAGCAGTGCGGTTGTTTCATTACCTTATCTTCAGTTTCTAAGGTCTGTAAGAGGAATCTTACCTGGTTCGGTTGCCGATGAAAATCTCGAACCTGATCATAGTCAAGGACGGCACGTAGTTGTGAGAATCGGTGAGATTGAACTGAGTAAGCCGTTGCTCTTTTTGCCTTGGTTGAGCAGTCAGCAATCGTGATTAGTTTTCCAGCTGTCAAGTATGGATGACCCATCGCTAATGCCCGACCTTTCCCATCTGTCTGCTGAAGAGCGGGAAATCATCGAGCAGGTATTTAAGCGACAGAAGGACGAGGAGGCGAAAGAAGTTCAGCTGACGCTGTGGGTTCTGTTTGATTTTGTGCAACTAGGCAGACAATGACGCTTCTCATAGCTTGGAGACAACGAAACAAATGGACCAGCCTGCTCCTTTTGGTTCTGCTCAAACGTAAAAGCGACTAGATGTACGCCACGGTATCACAGCTGCTCAGTAGGAGCAGCGGTACACCAACTTCTCATAGATGTTGAGGCGACGATTCCAAAATTTCATAAATACGGCCAGCTATTTACAGTCCATTAAAGACCGCGCGGTTCACCGATGTAGCACGCCTGTCTACCTAAAGTCAACTCCAGATGTACACAGGCAGGAGTTGGGGCCGCGGCGCGGCTCTCTCGCTGTCTGCTGCACGGAGGCAGCGGGGCCTACAGGGCAGAGACACAGAGGAAAACCGCGCCGCGGTCCCAACTCTTGCCCGCGTACATTTGGAGTTGACTATATATGGCCTTGTTTTCTTAGTATTATTCCAAAATACTTCCACGTGAAATGGGATACGCTTCCAACCAGTGTTATATCGACTGTTATTCCGAAAAGGTCTTTTCTTTGCAAAAAAAAACCATGCAGAGGACCAGGATTCTTTGAAGCGAGGGATTTTCAGCCAAGCCACATTCTTTGTTTGGTGAGTGGAAAAATTTGCGTCAAAGCCACAATTTTTGATCAAACTCATTCACTACATACATCGTGCTCAGGGTTCATCACTGGGTTAGGGGCTTTGAAGCGTACATGGTTTGGGCAACATTTCTTGTAAAAGTCGAAACATGCGTTCTTTTCTCCTTAAATCTGTGTATCTTCCATTAAAATCATAGAAAAGTAAGCTTAAAAAATCCATCACTGTTTCTTCACGCTTCGGCCGAAATCCTCTTTCTCAGAGCTTTAAGACTTAAACACCCAAACTATTAGGTTGTTGCGAAAATAATTGCCGTTTCACGGTATGCTTGAGAAATAACTTTTTTCTTGCCCTATTCAACAACTTCAAGCCAACTTGTGCTAGCTCCTGGTAGGGTTTGTTCTGCTCTTTCAGATGCTTCTTCAATAATCTCGCTAGCTCTTCCCTGGACTTTTTCATAGGCTCGCGAAAAATGGTGAGCCGACGCGATTTTCGAGTGATCATGTTGTACGAGTTCAAACTCAGCCATTCTGCAGCGGAAGCAGCTCGTAATATAGCGCTTGCTTTTGGCACGGATTCTCCTTCCGAAAGGACAGTGAGGTGCTGGTTCGCAAAATTCTCTTCCGGCGATTTTGATCTTGAAGATAAACCCGGTCGTGGTCGAAGGATGTGGCTGGACGATCAAGCACTGAGAGCAGCGGTGGAAACGAAACCCGATACTACTACTCGTACGTTGGCGGCAGGCCTGGGGGTTCACTATGCTACAGTTTCAGAACATTTGACCTCCATTGGCATGGTGAGGAAAATGCAAAAGTGGACACCCCATGATCTGACCGATGACCAGCAATCCATCCGCTACGAGATCTGTTCTAACCTCCGTTCGCCAGAAAAACGAGCCTTTTCTTCACCGTTTATTAACTGTAGATGAAAAATGGCTCCTATTCGATAATAAGAAACGTGGTTATGTATGGGTAGACAAGTTCTCTACCCCTCCAAGCTTCCCTAAACCAGATCTTCACCCTAGAAAGGTTATGTTGACAGTTTGGTGGTGTTGTAAGGGTGTTATTCATTATAGCCTTCTGCAACCTGGTCAGGCTGTTACATCAGAGTCTTACTGTTGTGACTTAGACCTGATGTATGAAAAGTTGCGACAAATGTGGCCGGCAGTGGTAAACAGAGGTGGGCCTGTCCTGCTCCAGGATAACGCTAGGCCTCACACTTCAAAACTCACCCGGCAAAAACTGACGCAGTTAGGCATCGAGGTTCTCCCTCACCCACCTTACTCTCCAGACCTCTCCCCTACCGACTATCACTTTTTCCGGGCTCTCGAAGCAAACCTGCGTCAGCAGCAGTTTCCTGATTTGGAACATGTTGAAATTGCCTTCCAAGAGTTCTTAAAATCTTGTGATCTCAGTTTCTATTGTAAAGGTATAAATGAATTACCGGATCGTTGGCAGAGATGTGTAGAATCTGATGGATTTTATTTTGATGAATAAAGTTGAGTTTGAACAGAGTTACAGCATTTTGAACTGGACTGTCTATTTCGGCAATTAATTTCGCAACAACCTGATACTTAGGCAAGACACCCTTGGCCAGAGCTGAAAAGGACTAACATTACTTCCAGCGCTGGTGGTTACTGTCCCTCACGTACAATGCACCTCCCAGCTTCGAATATCATTCTTTATTAACGAGTTTATAATCACGCTGACAAAGCAAAAACTGTGTCTGGACAAATTTACACGATCTGCAGAGCAATTTCCATGTTCTTGCATAATCACGAGCTTCCTAAGCTATAGATTTCATACGTCAATTAATTTTTCCTATGACGTTGTTCACCCCGGAACCCTCTCAAATTAAATCGTTCCAATGGCATCTCGGAAGGTTATGGATGCTCTATGTAGTTCAGATTTTCTGATAGAAGAAGGAGATTCCTCCATCAACTCTTCATAAAGCAGAATGCCTTCCAGGAAAGCGGACGCTGAGCTGGACCAGATTGATAAGCAAATTAACGAGAGGAAAGAAATCGCTCGGAAACTTGTGGGGACGCAAGATGATGCAATCTGTCAAATTTGTCAAAGGACTAAATTTGCGGACGGTATAGGTTGGTTTTTCCTGTTGTATGGAATAACATGATCATGTGTCTGTGAATAATTCTAATAATTCAGGTCACAAATGTTTCTACTGTCAGCTTCGGAGCTGCGCTCGATGCGGTGGCCGATCTCACAGCAAAAACAAGGTTATTTCGTTGCCTAATCCTGTAAAAATCCTGTCGTCGAAAATATCCCAAATTCAAAGCTCGGCGAAATCCCAAAATGATTACAGGCTATATGGGCGTGCTCGCTGTGTCAAAAACGTCAACAGATCCTCGCCAAAACGGGGAAGTGGTTTCAGCCGGATGAGGCGCAGCACAAAATCAGCAATGCTGGACACGAGAGTCCCTGTCAGAATATGAGGTTGTATAATCGATTTTCTTCTCACTTGCTTCATGTTTTACTTACATTTTATTTATCTCCTGCTCCAAACAGCTTTCTATCCTTTAAAACTGCTTCTGAAGAGGTCGTGTTAGTGCGGGCAAGTTGATTAGAAACTAACTCACTGGGAGGTGTTCTCATTTTTTGACCTACAGCAAATCCCAGGACACACAAATGTGTATACATAAGCAAATAAGAGTGCGGCGCATGTTGAGATTCAGCTTGCCAACGTATTTCCATTGAAATCGCTTCAACTAACGATTTAACTGAACTTTACTAGGGGTATCCGAAGATGCTGAGATTTACGATTGTCTTGAAAAGTGGAAGCGTAGTTGGCTCGAATTCTTGGGGCAGAATAAATCTCAAAGTCCAGATTTGGCCATTTTGGGCCCGCATCCGATGTTTTGAGCCACACGATCATATCCAACCCAAAACCATCGCAATAGCTACATTTTCGACAAAACAGCATGAGATGTTTTCCACAAAGGGATATGTTGCGATTTCGTAGCTGCAGCCGTGACTTTTTTCTGACAGAAATACTTTCAAAAAAATTTCAAACAGTGCTACTTCTTTGCTCTTACATGATTTAGCCTCGTTTCTCTCTTTGGTTTTAGTTAGGTTTCTATTGAGTTTTCAGCCCTATTCCCTTTTCTTCACCTCACCCGTCACAGCCGCAACAACAGGACGCAGCATTCACTGGAACCCAGTCCCACTCACCACATCCTGAAAGCGCGGATAAGAACAAGCCAAGCACGAGGGTGAGCATTGCAGTGAGTACTTAACAGTGATGCCCTGGAAAGGCACCAGGTTTCAGGTGTCGGCACCTCAGCAACCGATGCCCTCCCACAAGCCAGGACTCGTGGAGTCTGCAGTTTCTCTTCTTAAGCAAGGTGTGTTCGTGATAACTAAGTGCAGTAAGGGAGGTGCAGCACGCTACACGGTGTGAGAGTGAATTTCTCAGCCCGTGCGGTGCTTTGCGTGTGGGAGAGTGGAGCTCTCCATCCTGGACGCCCTCTGGGATCCATGGACTGTTTCAATGGCCGCTCACGACTCACAGCTTCACTGGGACTTTTTGGAGAGCCCAGAGAACTTTGGATGTCCAGAATAGAGTGAAACGAGTGACAGTGCCCTGAAGCAAAGTTCCTTGGAGCTCCATAAACTCCATAAAAGCGCGAGTTCTCAGTCAGGAACGAATTTTGAGGGTGCCTAAATTCAACAATTCGTTTCATCCTTTGTTTTTGCACTAATCAGTCTTTGACCAATAAATTCCCAGAAATCCTATCCGTGTGCAATGTGCCCCTGAACTGGGGCTTCAAACTCGCGCTTAGTCGAAATCTCGGTCACCTCGGTCAAGTTACAGCGATCACCGATCTTGAAGCTCATTCAACCTGTACATTAATGGCGAAGAATAAATCATTCTCAATTTTTGCAGAAACTGTTACTACTTACTATGCATGGATAGAGTCTGTGTGATCATGTGCTTGCTCATTTCTAGAGGGGAATCTTTTCACTCAAGAGGTTCAATATCCTTGATTTCACTGCACTCACATTTGGCTACGTTCTACGTGGGGGTTCCAGTGGTAAACTCTCCTCCAAAAACAAGCTTTTCTCGATTGCTGGATTCGTAAATGATTTTGTGTATATCGGTATGCGGAGAAGTTATACTGACAACTACGAAATCACATTGAGTACACTTTTTAAACTAGGCCTCTTTCGGCAGTTTCGGCCATTTGTTAGTTACCCCTGCAGCCCTATTCCTCCGATGTTGCTAAAGTGATTTTGGGGTGATCACGCATTGTATGGATGAGCAGATAGTTCTCTTACTACGAAACGTTGGAATGGTCCCCTAGCGAGACCCTGTTCCCACTACCAGGTCGCGTCCTGCCAGGCTTAGAGCAACCAGGGCTAGACTGACTCCAGATATGAATCTATTCACCTGGAAAAGTTCGATTTTGCTTTTTTTGAGATTTCATCGCTGAAAGCCACAACACAGCTAAATGTGAGTGCTGTGAAATCAAAGGATTCGATTTTTTGGGTGAAATGATATCTTGTAAAAGCTAGCAAGCGGAATGAGAGTGATAGTACCACGATTTATCTCTAGCGAGTATGGAGGTACAGCATTGGCCAGTGTTATAGGGTGCGCCAGAATTACTCGCGCCTACATTTTATCTGTCTCAAAACCTGATGGTTAAGCGAATTCACGAGCCATTCTGGGAGTATGTTTGCTTGAGCCATTTTCACCGTAAACAGCAGCTATTTTTAGATTGGTCTCTTTTCGGATTTGCACAGGCTTCAGTAAAGTTCTTAGCCAAGGGTTAAACAATCGCTTTCTATTCGCGGCTGGTCTCTGTCCCGTTCTTTACAATTTTTCTAAGGTAGACTTTCGAATAGTCTGAAATTCTATAAATGCTAGTTTGGGGTGAGTCTCCTTCATTGAAACAGTGTGATGATTCAAACCATCAAGTGCTTGTGGTGGTCTGAAAAGGCGTAGTATGTGATGCACCAATTTGGCTGGTTTTCGCGATCTGAAAATTAGTAACCAACAGTAAATGGAAATCTGTTGACTGCTCTGACGTCTTTGAAGTTCTGCAATTCTGTCTAAAACCTGGTTCCTGAAAACTGATTGAGTGCCATTTTACACGACAGAAATAGGTACAAATTCAGCCTGAGAATGAATTTTTCCACTTTATCGCTTACAGTGATTGTCTTCCTTACTTCCTCTATTTGCAGTCGCACCGGTTCCTTTTTGAATATGTTAGAAGGATAGAAGGTGGGGTGCATGCTACAGTGCAGTGGGAGTTTGACTTGTTGGAAGTCGTCCTTTAAAAAATTAAGAAAGAATCTTGTGAAATAAGACCCACGAATGACGAGCTGTGCATCACTAGACCTCTTCAAGCCCGTGCAGGAGCAGAACTGAGTTATTTGCAAAACAACTCATTGTTTAGAGTAGAGATGTCTCTACCGAAAATTCTTGCAAAATGATCTGCGAATACGCTCAACCGTCTTTGTTTGAAACTGAAAAACGTACACGCAAGTAATTTTGCCGCACCCTGTAGAATATCCAAGCTTCATCTAGAAGGAAGATATGACCAATTCTTCAAATGGTGACTATTTTTAGGCCAGTGATTGTATGTGATCCGTTTCACTGTGCGTGATAGCTGGAGATAAATTTGGGTAATTCTGCTGCTTGAGAAAGTATGAAAGCATTCGCAAATACGCAACTATCGCTTTTAAAGAATACTGTTACGATGTAACATGGTAACAGGAGGTTGTTCGAGCCGAAAATGGTGTTAATGGGACCAAAGTCCAGAGTGTTATATTTACATTAACCATTGTTTTGCAGCGCAAGAACCATCAGCAAACGGGCCCTCTTCGGCAAAGACGGAGGCGCCACACGAGAATGTTCGTCGACAGAACACGCTGCAAAGGCAACCAAGTCTTGTCGAGGTATGAACGGTCACCTATTCCGACACTACTGCTTAGCCTTTCTGCTGAACCATGCTTGAAACCAAAACGATGTTCCGGAGACTTCAATTTCTCTATGCTTTTTTGTATTGGCTTGCTGCCGGGTTTAACGAAAGCGCTTCTATATTATTCATCCATACGACTCTCCATTTTTCTTCTGAAAATTTACATGTGATACGTATGTATGCGCTTCCTCTCACGGTTGCAAAAGGTGAAGAGCGACAAAATAATCCACTTCCGAACACTTATTAGAAAATGCTGTTCTATCACATATTTCCTAGCATGAACAATCTCGTCAGCACGGAAATGGCTCATTGCCACAGAAACAGTTCTCGACTACGCGGGCCGATGTGAATCGAGTAGAGCCGTTCGTGCAGCAGAGGTACGTACAAGTTTCTCTATTGTCATAGTTTTTTTTTTCGTAAAGTGATCCCTGAATCTGACTGGGGCTAATGCTAGTGGGATCAAGGATTGCGGATTCATGATAATCAGATGGCTCGCGCTGAAAAAAAAAAGAAATTTTTCTACTGACAGGGCTAGTACCGCTCTCCGAACAAGAACAGACCCAATTGCAGTGAATTTTTCTTTCAACAGGGAGGAAATTGTTAAATTTCAATCCAAGTTTAGTTTCCTCATTGCTTATCAACTACAACGATTTTTTTTTTCAATTCTACGACTTTTATGGGGAAAGCCCGGCATGTTTGCATATCCACCTGAGCACATCTTTAATTTCTCCTACATGTTCGGAGAAGTGCCTAGACGCCGCAGGAAAAATCAATTCATTTATTTATTAATAAGCACAAAGTGCGCTATATAATGGTGAATCACAAGCACAAGGAAGAAAACGAGAAGCCCCCAGATACATTAAGGAAAAGTATTCTAAGGTGTATTCCAAAGTGAATCCCTGGAGCACTCAAAATTTCTGCTCTGCAAAATCAGTGAGGCATCACTGCAACTCGCCCAATTGCAAAAGTTCTGAAAAAAAACTGATCCATGTTTTCTATCAGTGACTGTTCAATTACTACACCTATTTTTGTCGGAACCGTTGAGAAAATCATGAGGAAACATCTCATCCGTCCTCCTGACTAAAATGATTGCATTACTAGTTACCGATACGAACGCAGCGGAAGGGCAGCTGAAGCAGCATCACTGGTATGCCTGAACGAGTGGACAAAATCGCTGGAGAAAATGCAACAAGTCCACTTAGTTCACTTTCATTACGCTCTGGGCTCTTACAGAATCCTACAGCTAAGCTAATCGGAAAGCTGAACATTGTTGGAATTCGTGCACGGATAATACAATAACACGATAATAATAGTACGGATAATACTGCAAAATTGCACATACCAAATGTGCGTAGGGCCAGAGTGTACTACTTCTGCTCCTATCTGCTCCGCAATGTGGTTCACGGCCTTCCTGCTGCTTTGTCCAGTTACGGCGTATCGTGCCAACTGTACGCAGATGACTAGAAGATTTACAAATCAATGGACAAGCCAGCGGAATGCTTGGAGCTTCAAAAAGGGATAGATTATGTTGCAAACTGGGAAACAGGGCTTGGGAACTACTCTTTGCGCCTAGTGAGACGTGCATTCTACCCGTGGTCCAATCGATACTTCATACTACTTTTATGGACTTTTATGAACTTGACTGTGTTGCGGAAATGTGCATAAGTTCTCTGCTTAACGACAAAATAAAACTCAATGCCCCTGCAACTCTGTCGTAACTAAAGGTCATATCCAGGCGCAGAGGTTTTTCAAAACTTCGAATACTGGAAACTTACAGATTTTTATAAAAAAAAAACTTCAAGGTGATGCAAGGTATTTACTTGTTAAAGGTTGTTCAAAGTGTATTCGTACATAAGCTTGTGCTGCAATGTAGTATCTTGAATTACAATACTATTATACTTCAAACGAGAGTGAGAGGCGTAGGCAACTCCAGCTGGCAACTCCAACTCCAGCGGCCGGTAAAAGCCATGGAATTTAGCCGTGGCTTCCGGAATTCTTAGCGGCGAGCTTTCTGTTGGATCAAGCGACTACTTCGCTCCTGATCGTTCCAGAGCCAGAGATGCTCTATTTAACCTTGAAAAATCGGTGGTAAAAATTCAGATCGAAATTGTTCTCTCACAGGATAATGTTTACCGTTAACTCGCTCATAGGTGAAGAGATGCGTGGCCAGTGACTTTGCAGTCTCTCAGAAATATCGCAAATCAGGCACCTGAGTCAGTAAATCCTCGCTTGTTATTGTTTGTGCTAGTTTGCCACATACGTGTTCACTCTTTATCGATTCTGTTGGGTGTACGTCAGTGGCGGACGCAGGAGAGGGCGCCCCTCCCCTCAAGAATGAGTCGCCAAATTTTTTGGGGTGCTGAGCGTTATACCTGGAGTGGGCGGCGCGGACGGCTGTGATTGGCGTGTTGAGTGAATTGACCATTTGTGGCGCTCGACAGTATCACCCTTCTAAGGTATAACGCTCCACACCCAATTTTTCGAAATTAATTTACAAAATAGATGTTCAAAATTTTGTATCAGCTCATTTTTAACTGTTCATTTTTTACTATTTTCGAATAATAATTATTAATTATTCAAAATTTAGGTTGAATTTTTTAATTTTTATTTTCCATCTAGGTCCCCAATGGCGGTGGAGGTTCCACCTCTTCTCTCTTCCCCTTCCCGCCCATTTTCTGCGTGTGCCGCTGATGCACGTGTAACGTGCACTTCTGCAGATGAGCATAGAGATAAAGGTAAACAAGGTACCACCCAAAGAATCGGGTACTATGCATAGGCTATCTAACTTGTAAAACTTGTTCTGCATCCCTTCAGCAAGGTTTCAATATGTTAAATAAGACAGTGTTACGAGTACTTATCTAGAAACATCGCTTTGCATTTGTTGGAGTAAGGTTTCACATCGGAATAAAAGATGCAAATCCCACGACCAAGGCAGGCGTATTCATGCGGAACCCCTGCAGATGCCATCCAAACACCTCTGAACTTTCGTACCACGGTGGACCCCGAACTGACGGTGGGCCCACCGTTATCCCCAAGTTATCCCACCCTTGCTCCCCGATGACGATGTTCGCCCCCACTTGCTCCAACCTTAGCCCACCATTGTTATGGCACCTGGGTGTCTTCCCAGGCTCCGGCGCAAGCACTTGCGCACAAGGCGCATGCATGTTCAATTGGAAAAGACTCCCAATATGTCACCAGAAATCCTCCGGTTTGCCCCCTGAAGCGCCCAGGTTAGCCCATGGTGGGCCCACTAGTAGCTCATGGTGGCCCCTCCATTCGCCCGTGGTTGACATGCCGAATATCAACCATGGGATAACGGTGGGCACACCGTGGTACGAAAGTTCAGAGACGGTTTCTATTGGTTTTCCCGAGTAATGACAGAGCAATACGCAGCTATAAATTTGTTTCGGTCCTGGGCTTAACCTGAGCTGGACAGTCTATGCAGAGATGCTGAGACTTACATAAACCTCAGTGCTCAGAAAAGAGCGCCGGCAATACTGTCAGCCAGAGTGGTATACCACAAGAAGCTTGGCTGTTTCATTTGAGGAGCAATGTATGAAGACAAATATCATCAAAGAAAGTTTAATCTGATTGGAATGGGTGACTAGCCGATGATATCCGCTCAATGTTCTAGACCCAACATGCTGGAGACACAAAATGAAAGTGGGAATGCTGGACAAGGTCAAGACAAGAGAACCACCCAGAGCACCCGCGCTCGAGAAGAGAAACGGTATGCCTGTTGATTTTTCCGTTTTTTCTTTTGATAGTTATAAACTGCCCATTTTAGGCACAAGGAAAACCGCCCGATTTTCTACACGGAACCGGACAGTCGTTTCGACGAAGTTGACAGGTGGCGTTTCCCTCTCAATCTGTCCTTTACTTCCTTATTGTACTCACCTATTCAATAGGTGTTATTAGAAAGTGACAAAGATGAAGATTTCGGAGTGTTCACCCCAGTCTTGAAGGCCAAATGTGTAGCCCCTCATTAGACAAAACGTGGCGTCATTGCGCAGTTTTCAAGCCAAACAACTGTATAGAAGCAAAACTTCAATACCAGTCTCAATACTATGGTAAACGGTCTGAAATATCAAATGAGACATTAAGGCGGAACAACTCTGCAAAGCTGCTTCAATGAACACAGCAATTTTGCTGCTGAACGCTTTGCTTTGCTTTTTTCTGTACTTCTGTATGGCGCAAAATTTTCGACTCCATAAGGTTGGTCCGAAGGCCTTGCACCAAAATTTATTTTTTCATCCGAAATTTCTTCGTCTTGAAGAAGAACTTTTGGCAACAGAATGTAGTAGAATGTTCTATTACCTCTCAATTATAAAAATTAGCAGACCAGGTCCCATCTATGAAGAATAATATTACGACTGCTCAAAAAAGTGTAAAATCTGGTGCACGGCTCAACCCAATACATAGTTGACGGTAAAGGACTAGACTTTGGAACAAGAGGAAAAATGTTTTACTGTATTTCAGAAGTGAGCTGCGTGATGAACCAGAGCCTCAAAGGATGACTTCAAAGGACCAGCGCAGGTACGTATTGCCAACTTGCACTGGCTAGATTCATGAACATTCCTAAAAAATTGTGGCTTTCCCGCTCCTCAAGGATGAACCAGGTTCCCTTGCATAAGTTGCCGTTCTCCACTGCTGTTCATGTGCACTTCCTCACCTTGAGGTGAAGGAACTTTGAGATAAAATTCACCGATTTCTGCTTTAGAAACTCGTTCATCTTTTATTTAATGGTAGAGTAGCCATTCTTACCTGTTTTGAATCTGAGTAAATTATCCCCTGAGTGGCAAAAATGTGGAAGATGAGGTGGATAACCTCAATCAAGCCCTTCTTAATACGCGGCTCCCATTTGGATTCTGAAATGTTCGAACCTGTATTTAGTTCGCCTGTACAAAGGCCTGCAAGGATCATCCTAGTGGAGACATTGCATAACCTTCCAAGGCGGGCATTGTGGCAGTTTGCCAACACCGAGGAACGGAAGCTTTGGATTGTCGTGGATATAGATCGAAGCATTCTCAACAGTTTTCCACTTTGCACAAGTGCTTTCCACCAACATGATTCCCGAAAGACTTGTTTCTTCTCCCCCCCCCCCCC
>JARK01000088.1:97703-112828 GCA_000688135.1 Ancylostoma ceylanicum | reverse complement strand
GGGGGGGGGGGGGGGGAAGGAAATCGAAGATCACGGTGAAGTGTCTGGAACATTTCCGGACAATCTATGTAGTTAACCAGAAAGAATGCCACTGCTTTTTCTAGGCTCTGTGTTCTATTCGAAGCTTTGACCTGTTCGTCCACTGCACCTTCTCAGCGACGATGCCATCGTCATGGGTGTTAGACGGCCGCTTTAAGAACTCTCGATCTAAGCTCAAACAACTAACTCATTTTTCTCTGCATATGGATGGATTCTGTGTGGTTAGTTCACCATATGTTGTGTGGTTTTCCCTACTTTTATTCGGTTCTTCTTGTAGTTTGATGATCTCGACTGTCACCTCCCACCTTGCCTCACTTGTGTGTCAATCTCAGTTTTGTTGCCTGCCGTTGGAGCACAGAAATCGGTCGCTTCGCTTTTGAGTTTCATAAAACGACTAGCTGATGTCAATGCTTACCCGGATCTTGAGGAGTTGCACATACAGGTATGTGTTCGCCGAGTGAGCGTTCATATATTGTATTTACTACATGTTCCGTTGAGTTTTACCTTATGCAGTAATGTGGTTAACAATTTTAAAAATTAGAGAGAATCTAGGTTTGGGGTATTCGATGTGCTGAAAGCTTACTGAACCAAGTAGCCGATCATCTTTCGGACCTTCGTCGACTCACCATAATAACCATGCCAGTGGAGGAAGAAAGAGATCGTCTCATAGACCTCATCAAACACGTTGCCAGCTCATGTCCTCGACTGACATCTCTTCAGTTGAGCGCAGAAATGATACGCTTGCTCCTGGATGAATATGGAGGTATTCCTAGATGTTTTTACATTCCTTTGTTCTCTTTCATTTTTGAGAGTTCTGTTTTGCCCTCACTGTTTTATCCATGAATTCTTGAAAACCGGCCAAAATAAGCTTTATTTGCGAGGTTTTGCTCTAATTTTTGTTTTTTTGGATCCAGTGCCCTTGTACGGTCTATTTGCCCATTTTCAAACCACATTTCTTTGTGTGTCGTAACTAAGTTTCTAGTATTAGGTCGTAAGTATGGAAATGTCTGATTTTTGAGAGGTCAGTTTGACAGCTGGTATCTTCGGGGTTTCTTTAGGTCCACTCTCATCTTTCTTTCCATTATGAAGGTAAATTCTCCCTCTCTCAGAATCACCTATTTAATTTCTAACGAACTTAAAAATTTTTGTTAGAGAGGAACTTTTGTGAAACTACTCGAAGACAAAAAATCGTATTATTTCGGAATATTGGTCCCATCACGGAGCCTGTAAAGTAAGGACAACTCGAAATACCCTAGAAATGTTTGGAAAGGGAGTGACGAATAAAGGAACGGGACACCGATGTTCTGAGAAATTTCTTCCTGGTGATATAAACCTGCAAAGTGAGCGTTGTGATGAACCTGGATTATGATGCGTTGGAAGCTGTGGCTTGAGCGGATAGGAGCCACAGTACGCCTGTTTATGCAGCACGGTTTGGTGTTCGTAACCCTATATTAATCAGGTGTTCAGGGCAATACGACCAGGTAAAGTGGCTCGATGAACGAATTTTTCACCGTTGATCCCCAAAAATTGGTGCCATTTTTTGACCATTTTTTGCAAAACTGCGCTGCGTAAACCAGGGGAGCAAGGAGGGGAATCCACTTGCCATTCGTTGCACTGGCCAAACCTTGCTCTACTTGATCACAACTTCTCCTAAGTATTAGTCCACTTCTTGGTAGAGAAAATTTTCCACTTTCAACATGATGTTGGAAATGCCCTTCGCCACGTTATTGCCGCATGCTTCCCTGGCTTCCAAGCCGTTAGCGCAACCATGCTACCGGTAAGATGGCAAGGCTGTGCCGGTAGCATAGGGGCATATTTGGATTGCTCGCACCCAATCTTGTTGGAGAAACATTACCCGAAAGTGTCTCATTCAAAATCAGACATTTCATACTTGACGACCTAATACTTACTGCCTTAAAGTTCCCAAGCTTGCAGACCTCTGGCGCACTAATTGGAGGCTAGCCATAGCTCGACTAGGAGAAGACTGTGGCCTCCGCCACTCCTGTGAGATAGCCGTTGGCTCCTTGCCCTTAGTTTACGGCTGCGATGACTTCGTTGTTACTCCCACCTATCCCGAGGTGCCAAACTCACCTTTTTTCGCTAGAGGAGCCGTTCTAATTTATTCACCTCATTTTATGGTATGTTTCAGGCTGGTGAGGCTAATATAGGCTCAGAGGAGTCCGCTGAGGAGGAGGTTAGAGATTTTGTTTATTGGTTTATTTAATTCTGCTTACTAGAACTTATTTATACCGCAGGATGAAGAGGAGAGCAGATTTTCCCAAGATGACAGTGACAGCTGTTCTAACGACTCATTCGTGGTGAATAGCAGTGAGGAAGGGTCTAATGAAGAGGATGACGATATAGATCATATGGATCAAATGCTTGAGGAGGAGACTGAACGAAGACATGCGAGATATTTGAGACGGGTAAGTAACACCTTCAGCGAAAATTTTGAAAAAAAAAACATCCTGAAATTTCCTACTAAATGCATCTGACAACTAACAATCTACTGCACCCGCCATATCCACAAATGAGATTTCCTGTTAGAGGATACAGCAGCGGAGCACATTTTTCAACATATTTCAGGAAAATTCATAAGGCATAAACTGCCCTATAAAGGTATGAAGAGGGAGGGGGGGGGGTAACCCCTGCGAACTACGGCCATGTTCACCCTGAAAAACTGTACATAAATAACTAAATAACTATATATTACATAACTTTCCATGAGTTCTTGATTAATATCTCAAGAACTCATGGAAAGTTATGCTCTTGAAATTCTGTCATGGGGACCACTGAATACCTGCTTCTATCATAATAAAAAGTTCATCTACATTGTTAGAACAGCCTTTAATTGCAGAGAGCTCGACAACCTTCTACCTCTTCGGAAGACTCTGCACAAGAACAAGATGTAGAGGACGAGGATGGTAGCGACGTTGAGTATGTGACTGACTATGAGGACGAGGAAGAGAATGGAAACGAGTATAACGTAAGTGTTGGGCAATTTATGACACTCCATCCTATTATAGCCGCATCCTCGTACTGAAAAGTGGACAGGATCGGGTTTATGCTTTTTTTCTTTTTACTTGGATGGAATTTTGCATCATTGCGCCAGTATCATGTTTGTCTAGCAATTACATCTATTTTTGGAGAATCCTACAACTGTGACTGGGTGGGTGGATGGAATAAGCCGAGAAGCGGATGAGAATTGTATGGTATGGGACATAACACAATAGTTAACTCCCTTCCACCCCCTAGTATAAGAAGTGCACTATATAATCTGTTTACTTAGAGCGTAAAATGCAGGGGATGGGAGCATCATTGAGGTTACCCAGGGTTACCCACTCATGCCACTGAAGTTTACCTAGCGTTGGGTGTCAACAAGTTTACCCTGGATAATTTTAATGCATCCATGCAACCAAGATCAGGGTCCATATCCAATAAACTTTATCCAGGCGGATAAACACGCTCTAGCGGGTATGTTACAGTGGTTAAGAGAATCTGCTATCCAATAAAAACATATGCGTGGATATGCAAATCCACTCGTTTCACTGAAGGTTACCTTTATCCGGTCGATTTCCGCTTGATGACAGTTCTTGATCTTCTCCATCTCCATTTCGCGTTGTTTCTCGTCAGAACACCGCATTTGCGTCAAGAAATGAACACATGGATGGATTAGTTATATTGGATAGCGAAGTGGATAAAAACCAGTGGGAACGGATATATACCCGCTGTGTTTTCCCTCCCACTGGCAAATATATTGGATACGGCTCCAGGTCGCTACCCAATCCAGGGGCACGGCATAGCAAGAGGGGACCAACTCCACAGCAGCAAATAATCTGCCTCTCTTACCGCGCTGCGATATTCGATAGGGGTAAGATCTGCAGAAAACGCTCCAAGTAAACAGACTTTAGTAACTCCTTGCCCTAATTCTCCCTCATTTACCCTTTTCAGCACCCACTGATTGATGGAGAAGCAGAGGAAGTTGAAAGTGGAATGGAATCGAGCGATGGGAGCGACACTGAGCCGGAAGGAGAGGATATTGTCTACAGCAGTGATCAGGAGATGCTCGTACGCTTTCATGTGTCCTCAGTTCACCAACTTTTCTTTTTACATGTGGTCACCCTACTGGGTTAGAGAAATGATTGGCTTCTGCGAGTTCATGCTCAGTGCAATGTAGCTGAAGTTGAACGATTGTAGGTTACATTCTTTGAAATTGCTGGTCATCATTCACAACCTCTGCAGTTATTCATTGCGTGTATTTGAAGTACAGCATGTTTATGCGTATAGCGCGGTTTAGCGATTTCTAATGAATCCACGTCAGCTCAAAACTTGCGCGTGTATATACACACATTTCCAGGCAGCAGAAGCTCAGATGGTCAATGCTCGTCCACGCAGAAATAAAACGCAAGCGCCGAACAAAAAGCGGATAGTAGGTTAGTTTTTTTGAGTCTGTTAATTGGAATTAAAATTGATTAAAGAAGTTTCGCATGCTGGACATGGTTCAGATTTGAAAGCGAGATGTAACTGCCGGATTCCAATATTTTTTCCTCACGTCCTAGATGATAACTAGTATACGATTATATGTACGTCGATTCAACCACGGGTCATTCACAACCTTCACATCTTCGCTGCAGGCGACTATACAGCTGCTAGCTTATCATTTAGCATATGAATGAGAAAAATGGAACCAAAAATTTAAATTATAAACTATTCTATATTTGAATGTTCTACTGTTGATGAACCTGGGCATGTTTCTTCAATATTTTAGTTATTATCCCAATATTTGTTACCAACTTCGTGAATAGCTCGAATAACAACTAAAATATTTTATTTTCTAAATGCGAGTAAAAGCAGATGCTCCTCGTTACTTTTGGTTCCATTATTTGCTTTGATAGTTCTTTTCTATGCCTCGAAATATAATATTTTTCGCAGCTAGCTTAAATCCCGATGGGCCTTATATCTTGTCATTTAATTCCCCTCTGATTGATAGCTTCTTAAATTCACGTCATTCTCAAAGGCAGCTGCATCGGGAGTTTTGATGTTCGTGGTTTGGCTGTAGTCGTAGAATTAGGGTGAGAAAAGTTGTATCTGGTAAGGGAGCTCCTGTTAAGTTCGATTGGCCGGTTGTAGGATGGAAATGAAAACTTGCTTTGGTGCTGCCTCTGTTGTTTTATGTGAGCATGGCACTGCAGATGAATTTTGTTTCAGAATCTGACACTGACTAAGGAAGAGCGTCTTCCTGCTAGTCCTGTACTTTGGAGGGACTGGACGTACTTGCGCCAATGCTGCCCAGCTTCAATAAGTGGTTGATGCGGTGATTTTGAGTGTTGATTCTGTGTCTCTTCCATAATTCGTGCATTTGGCTTCGATTTCTAGTATTTACAATTTAAATTTATTCCAAAATAGCTAGCGCTTAGAGTCCGATTTCAAGAGAGACATTGTTGACTAAAATCATAACATGTATACGTTTCTTGCCTCATGCAAGGTCCAAGAGGGCCCAAATTTTTGCCAGTTCCTCTTTACTGCCTTGAGAACAGAATCGAAGAGAATTCGGTTTTGAGAAAGATAGAACTTGGGAGCTACCGGTGCATGCTCCACACTTGTACCATTGACTATTTCCGAGCCTATGGAACTTTAATACCACTACCTTTCAGTGTCATCTCCAATAATTTCTTACGTGTTGTTGTTGGTGTATTGCAGCGAAACCTTCCTTATGAGTACGACTATGTGAATATGTACCTTTCCTAGAGTGAAACCTCATAGCTGCATTTGCGTAATGCTTTCTAAGGACCGTTCTGTTTGCATTTATCCGGTGATCTCTGCGGTTGTGTATTGTTATTCTAATGCTTATTCTTGGCTAAATCGTTCTTCTCTTGATTGGTCCACCTCGTTACCTGTTATACGTTGATTTCCATGTCTCGACAATTTACACTAAAAATAAAATTTGTTGCCTGTCGTTTCATGTTCCTGCTGATCTACAAGCGAAAGTACGATACTGACAAATAAAACCAACCCTGAATTCACCTTTCTTTCTCACGTCAGAGATCTGCAAATCTTAGAGCTGCGAACGATGTTGAGTGTCCGGTGGAAATTTCCAATGCGGGGGTGAGGGAGGGGGGGGGGTGATGGTGTAAAGACTCCAACATCTCTATTCTTGTCTACTGTAATATATTGTAGCGATGACTCATTTCTGTGTCTGCGGTTAACGTTTTCTGACCGCTGATCAGTAGGCTTGAACTTTCAACACTGCTGTATGGATCGCACTGGCATTGCGGGCGCACCGATGTTCGAGGAATAATAAGCTGCTATAAAGCGAGTTACAAAAGAATCCAATAATGATGCAAGCTTGCTGGTACTATACAGATTGCTAGTGAAATTGTTGTCGAGAATATACAACGAAAGAAGAAAAATGGCAACAAGAAAAGAAACCAACATTATCCGAAGAAATCAAACTCCTAGCCTCTTTTCAATTTTTATACTCAAGGCGATCTGATTAGTCGAGGAATCTGTGTTATCTCGAAAACAAAGCGCTTACAGCATTTATCAATAAAACAACAAATTCCACAGCTGCTTGGATGTTCAGCATACTGAACAATGTTCGGAATAACAGTTTCTGACCACGGAGTATAGTGATGTGGGGCTTGAAAGCCGTTTTCCTTGTTTTGACCATGAAACTTGTGTTGCTTTGTGCACCGTTCAGCATAAGGGCAAAAGGGTCTTACTGCTTTGAAACGTTCAAGCAGTTGAAAATCAGAATAAAAATGCAGATGGTCTCAGTTCTGCGCTCAAGTATTTGTTCGTTTTTGTCACTCGCATGAATGTTCTCATTCGCACCCATTTTTCTTCTCCTCTTTGTTTTTTCAAAATATTTTCCCAATTTCCGTGAGCATAATTAACCTATACACCAACAACTATGTTTGCACGTAGAGTCATGGTACTGCGGGTGATTGGGCATATGCATGGTCTATTATGAAAACCGAATTCATGAATGAGTCAATATTTTTGGAACGTACTTGCGAGACGTTTCAACTCGCATCGCCTCCTTTTTCCCCATGGTTACTCGTCCCAGCCGAACAGTTGAACAAAAGATAGCTTAGTGCTCGGATTAATTTCTCATGACCTCATTCAAGAGGATCACCATTCAAGAGAGGATGACTGAAGTCTCCTCCTTCCGCTACGTTCTTGTGATATTGCGAGTTATAGAAGTGCTGTCTAACCTAAGAATTGTGCGGTATTGGTGACATTTTACTTTATGAAACAATCTACTATTTTCCGATACCATTCAAACAATTTTACTATGACTGGGCTCATCTGTTTTGAATACGATAGCTTTCACTTCAACTAATCAAAACCGACTTGTTTGTCATCGCGGACGTTGTTGCTATAATAACTATGACACTATAGTATAAGAGAAAAACGCAACCGAAGTTTATCGACGCTGATGCGCCAGTAATTCATTTCCTTGTTCCAATCTATACAAGTAAGTCTCAGTGAAGAAATTAAAAATCAAAGCAATACCGCTCGTATCGTGTGACTGTGATTAAATTTGAAAATTTGAACTCATAGACCTAATTTGACTATAATTTGGACTTTGGGCGCTCAAAGATTCCTAGGAATAGCTGTGATTACAAAGGCTGCCTATACCGGAACACTCGCGAAGCTCAAGATCCTGAATCTTGAAGGCAGTGTCTCACCTCAGAAACACCGGCCGAGAATTCGTGCAAACTTTCGGTCGGTGTTTCCGAGGCGCCTCTCGCCTTTTGGTAATGAGAACACCTCTGCGATCAATGAGATCAGCGGAAGTGTATGGCAAGACATGCACCTTCCTTGCCGAGGAACTCGTACGCGTCAGGATGAATTGGTCCCTCAAAAACGGGTTTCTTGACAGTTTTGTTGGAAATAACATACAGTAGCGAGCAAAAAGATTGCAACTTTTGGTTTTTAGTCTGTAACTTCGTTCAAAGCAAAGCCTGGAGGTTCAAATTTCTATGCGTGTTGTGGATACTCATGGGAGTTAGGAATAAGTGGAAAACTCTTTATTCCATCAACTTCATGTCTTTTAAGAAAATTTTTTCTCGCAGAGGTCGAAATCTGTAATTTGACACAGTCCGCAATGTCTCACACAATGACGTCTGTTGTGATGATCTAGCCAAGAATCGCATCAGTATAGCAAAGTCGACCCGTTTACACTGGAAAATGTGCATGCGCTGACCACTGGTTCACATCTGCATAGACTATGTGAGCTTAATCCAGTAGTGGTCTTCCATGGATGTTCCTGTCACCTTGGCTCTCTCTATCAGCTCTGTTCAGAAGATAAAGATGCTGCTGACGCTTCTTTAAGTTAAGCTAAAGGGGTTCGGTTCAAATGCAACTCAGTGCTCCCTTATAATTCCGAAATATTCCGGCTGGTTGCAATGAAGCCAAGTGTGCACACCATGTAAAATAAGATTTGGAATTTTTCTATCTTGCGGAGAAGGGCACCCCAACGATCCCATGAGTAATAGAGGTCCCCTATGATTACTAGAATATTGTCGTGTACATGACACTTCATGCCGCCATGAATTTGATGAGGTAGGTCTAACAAAGTTGCAATGAACTTCACGATACACCAGCGAATTTTGATACTGTAACCTGTCACTAAAAAAATCGGCTAATTCAGGTTGTATTGGATGGAGCTAACTAAACGAGACCTTTCCACAGCAAATAAATCCGGGCGAAGTGTGAAAACTTGTGTGTAGAGCAAGGAAGCACACGCACGTGTTTTAGTGAACAACACTTCTCATTTCGAGTAGCCCAGTTTCGACGAATCCAACGTTGCATGAATTGTCATGTGAACGACAATATTCTGGTAATCCTGGAGGATCTTTACCACTCATGGAATCGTTGAGGTAACTACCTCCGCGAGATAGAAAAAATTCAAAAACTTATTTTCCATGATGTGCACACTTGGCTTCTTTGCAACCAGCCGGAATATTTCGGATTTATAAGGGAGCACTGAGTCGCATTAGAAGCGAACACCTTTAGCTAAAATTAAAGAGGCGTCAGCAGCATCTTTCTCTTCTGAACAGAGCTGATAAAGGGAACCAAGGTGGCAGGAACATCCATGGAAGACCACTACTGGATTAAGCTCACGTAGTTTACGCAGATGTGAACCAGTGGTCAGCGCATGCACATTTTCTAGTGTAAACGGGTCGACTCTGCGATATGGAAGCGATTCTAGGCCAGGTCTCAACGATAGATATCATTTTGTGACACATTACTGACTTTTCAAATTACAGATTTCGACCTATGCGAGAAAAAATTTTCTTAAAAAACATGAAGTTGACGGAATGAGGAGGTTCCAAATTATTTCATGAGTATCTACAACACCCATGAAAATTTGAACCTCCAACCTACGCTTTGAACGAAGCTACAGACTAAAAACCAAAAGTTGCAATCTTTTTGCTCGCTACTGTACATCGCTGAACTTAGCGCATCGAGTAGGCCCATATTCTGTTGATAACTCGAAGTCGAACATGAGGTGAGACACTGCCTTTAAGAGTAAGTCATGTTAAATTCTTTGGTATACGTAAACTTGAACACATGCATTCTTCAATCTTGATTGGGGATCAACTAACATTAGCTAGCTCCTACATACACTATAGCAGACAACAGCTTTCAAGCTAAAAGGTTTGGAATTCATCCATGGAGGTGGGATTACATCTCATGGCATCCATTTCTAATATCATAGTTACTTGGGAGTAGGTATATTCATAAGCTGTATAGCTCCGCTACAATACCCCAACAATAGCCAGAACATGAACGCCTTCTCGCAATCAGGACTAGATAAGCATCTGTCGCCGAATCAAAGCGGCTTCGAGCTTTTGGCTCCGTCAGTGCCTCCTTCATCAGACCTCATCTGCGCAAGAGCTAGCGCATCGTCGACATACCTCTGCGATACCGCTCCTACGCCTCGTCCTGCAATAGCACAGCTCTATCTATAGTTGAGAGTTCTTCAATATCCAATACCTGTACGTGTAAAAATTCCATCAAGTATTATACACTATCGCTCTTAAGAGCAAGACAATATCCGCGTGGCCATCCTCCAAGTAGGGTGAGTAGGCGAGCTGCTCAAGTAATCCACAAGCTGTTCATATAGGTGGGAGATGCTGTTATTTGTCTAAGAAATCTCGTGAATTAAACCTCTTTAGATTTTGGATACACTGCTTGAAGACTTCCGTTCAATTTCCTTTCTTAGTGCCAAACACCATCTTCCACCTTTGTCTAGAGGAGCCTGATATGGTCACCAAATGTGGTTTCTTCATCGTGAACCTTTCATATCACTTTCCTCCAAATAATTTTCGGATACCAAATGTAGCAAAGTAGATATAGTCACATTAACCATTTGACGACGACGCGGCTTACCGATAAGCAGCGACACTGACCAACCAGTTTGATTATGGTGTAGACAACTGTAGGTCTTCCAAGCAACTGAAATCGATTAAAGGGGACCAAAACACATAAATCGAAGTAAAAATAAAAATTTGCGCACCTTTTTCACATAACCCGACCCTCTAAACATCATGTCGTCGGTAAATTTTTCCGGTAGTGCCTGTTGTGTTGCACAGCAAAGCACATCAAATACCAGTTAACATTATGTATGATTTACCACTGTGTCACTAATGATACAGCATTTCATCTCCAGCAGGGTTACAAGCGGTATTGATGTTAATGCAGGAATTTCAAAGCAAGAATCTTTAGGAAACTACACATGATCGCATTTGCCGCCATTTCCGTCTACGTGTCAGTGTGCTGTGTGGAAGCAGTCTGGAGACCACCGCAACCAGGTCCACAGATACAGCCTCCCAGGCCCCCTCCGACAGGGCCTCAAATTCAGCCTCCACGGCCGCCGCCAACGGGACCCCAAGTTCAACCACCGCGACCGCCAACCTGGCCACAAGTTCAGCCTCCACGGCCACCTACACCTACATGGCCGAGACCTCCTCCGACTGGACCACAAATTCAGCCGCCGAGACCGCCGCCAACGGGACCCCAGGTTCAACCACCGCGACCGCCAACCTGGCCACAAGTTCAGCCTCCACGGCCACCTACACCTACATGGCCGAGACCTCCTCCGACTGGACCACAAATTCAGCCGCCGAGACCGCCGCCAACGGGACCCCAGGTTCAACCACCGCGACCGCCAACCTGGCCACAAGTTCAGCCTCCACGGCCACCTACACCTACATGGCCGAGACCTCCTCCGACTGGACCACAAATTCAGCCGCCGAGACCGCCGCCAACGGGACCCCAGGTTCAACCACCGCGACCGCCAACCTGGCCACAAGTTCAGCCTCCACGGCCACCTACACCTACATGGCCGAGACCTCCTCCGACTGGACCACAAATTCAGCCGCCGAGACCGCCGCCAACGGGACCCCAAGTTCAACCACCGCGACCGCCAACCTGGCCACAAGTTCAGCCTCCACGGCCACCTACACCTACATGGCCGAGACCTCCTCCGACTGGACCACAAATTCAGCCGCCGAGACCGCCGCCAACGGGACCCCAGGTTCAACCACCGCGACCGCCAACCTGGCCACAAGTTCAGCCTCCACGGCCACCTACACCTACATGGTCGAGACCTCCTCCTTCTGATCCGCAGATTCAGCCTCCTAGACCTTTTGGTCGATAGCCTTTTTTCTGCTTATCTGCTTATCAACACTGGAACGTATTCTACGCAATATGTGCGAATAAAGTTTTTCTTTCAACGGGGTGAATACACAGACAGCAGTCAATCTACGGAAACCAATTCATTAATATGAGCGATATTAGGCTGTTGTACAATCTTTTTTAAGCAGATCTTTCTTGATATTTCAAATCTTAATTTCCATTGGTGTCACGTCGTTCACACTGCTTGGTGCAGTTTGCGTTTGCAGAACAACATCCTGAATTGCAAATGGTTAGACATGCGAACGGTCTGATTCGTCGGAGTTTACCTGGAACGACTGTATTGTTTCGTCAACTTTAGTTTTGTCAATGGTTTCCTGAAACACAGAGAATTACTTACTGAAGTAATCAGTTTAAGTGTTCATATATTCGGTTCTTGATTTCTCAATCGATTTTTTTAAACTCAATTCGAGTTTGGAAGAACTAAAGTGCAGTTTTCTAGATAGGCACTATTGTCATCTAAGGTTGATAATCCAACTCAAAAGCTCAAGATTTCAAAAGAATTGTTAGATGGTAGCAGTATTAAGGATCGCAAGTAAAACTACTCATAAACATTGATTGGCAATTTTTTCAAGGATAACTAGAAAGTTCTTTCGTTGAACTAGAAGCAGAATAGGTGGTTTTATTAGGGTGTTAAATTGGGAGCGCGCGCTGAAGTTTCGACGATTTTATGAAAGCGTTGCCAAACATTTCTTGTCAAACTCCAAATGCCACCTGAAAGAGCAAATTCATGTAGTATTCTTCCACATGCAAATAACCAAGCACTTCTTCACTTTTCATTTTTAAAGGAATTCATAAGGAGACCGACCAAAATTTCAGAATTTCCGCTCCCGGATTTTACGTCCTTGAGGACCGTAAAACTGCAGCGGAGCACTACCACAGATCATATCAAGGATTAAGAGACCTTTTGGTGTATTAATTGGCTAAATTCATGCAACAATATATTAGTCGAAAATGGCCCTCAATTTGGGTAATTGAAGTGAAATCGTGACTGCAAATCGATTCATCGACTGCCCTGGCCTTCATATCTGGAATCGGAAACCGCACTTGGAATCTCCTAAGAGCCCAGACTTTGCGCTATCGAGCGAACACTTGGTTGCGTCCTTTAAGCTTTACATAGAAGAGAAAAATCCCAGAACTGTGACGAAACCAAAATTTGGGTGAGCCGCTATTTCAGGTCATGGCGCTGGGACATCCCACAGGAGAGCGCTTACTCTCTGTGTGGAAGATGCCGAATGTTCAACAATACTGATTCTTCATTGAACTTGGACTAGGGAGTTGTATAGCTGTGTTTTAAAAAAAGAATTTGTTCCATGTAAAAAAGCGCATTTCTAATTTAACACCGCAATGGTTCTCAGTACGGTAGAATTAACAACGGACGCATCTCTCAGATGTTCGATACATACTTCAATCGCACTGCAATATGGCTTCACATGCTTCCTACGGATGTTTTTCAATCCGAATACAGCAGAAAGTTTAGAGCTATACTCAGAGAAGTTGATTCACTTATACTACTTCCCATAAACCTTCCGAGAGATTACTATGACTGATCTCAGCCACTTCTATATCTCCACTTCCTGACGACCTATATTCAAAGTTCCTCGAGTTTTCACACTTTTGATCTTAATTTTTTGTCCCAGTTTTTTGTAGTGTTTTTTTTTAATTTTCGTTAATCGTGTTGGTGTCTCGTTCGTATAGCACTGTAGCCAAATAGGCTTGCTTGCTTTGTTTACCTCTTGTAATGATTTTGGAGACTATCTGATGAGCCAGAATTCCAACGTTTTATATCTGTTTTTCTTTCCTAGTTTTGTTTTATTCATCTATGGTTCTTGCTCTAGCTCGTAGTTTGCGATGCTTTGCAATATGTTGAAGGATTTCATGATGCGAGATGTTTTTCCGCATAGTTCTCAATGCGTGTCAGTAGGATTCCCTATTCACAGTATCTCTAATCATCCCTGGTCTAGGCAGCCATCTGTGGTTCGTTCTGCGAGCTCCCTCTAAATGAACGCTGGAGGTTTGTATTCAGATTAAAGAAGCTTTTGGAACACAGAGCTCGCCTCGGGACACTTAGTCTGATGGTGTAGCCTAGACGTGAATATCTCAAAGACGTGGTTGGTTGTACTTAGATCCGGATAAACAGATACCAAATGAGTAGCCGAGATACGTCTCGAAATTAACCTACGTACATATGGTTCATGTTAGATTGAAGCATCGTTAAGCTACGCTTTTTCCATCGGATTCTTTTCTCAGTTTCATTCAGCCGTTGATTCCAAAAGTCAATGATTGCTACATATAATTGATTATAGGAGTACCCCGAGTGCATGAATAATAAATAAATAAATAAATAAATAAATAAATAAATAAATAAATAAATAAATAAATAAACAAACAAATAAATAAATAAATAAATAAATAAATAAAATAAATAAATGAATAAATGGCGAATATAATGTTCAAGACTTTTTGTTTATTTCATAATGAGTGCTAAAAAATCCTAAAAAAAAGATTCCCTTTCGCTTCGTTTTCAAACTCACAGTACTTCCATGAATGACCTACCAGTTGAGTAACGTTTGGCTTTCGCTCATCCTCTCCAAAAGACAGGCACTGGGTTCGAGCAACAGTTTCACTTGGAGCAGTACTCTCAGGTGTATTGGCAGTGACCGGTGCCTTGGCAGTGATGGGTGCCGCACCACTGGTGGGCGTCCCGGCAGTGATAGGCGCACTGGCAGTGATGGGCACTGTTGTATTGATGGGTGTTCCGACAATGATGGGCGTAGGTTCAGACGGTGACTTTCCTGGAACCTGTATATGTGTTATTCCCTCCAAATGAATTCCTTCGGAAAATCTTCAAATTCGCAAAAAAAACACATAGAGATACAGCCCATTAAAAGTTATTGGTTAAATTTAAAATTAATTTCTTGGATAGCTTCATCTCTGTCTCTTAGATTCCGGTTGTTGGTTCGGATGTTTAAACGGATACCCATCTCTCTACTTCCTAAGTGTGGTTCTGCGCCGTACTTTAAACTTGATTGTGTACTGTGTAATGCACTATGCGCTGGAAATTCCAAGAACAGGAACATGACCATAGCAATTCCGTTATGAAGTACTTTGGTGAGGAAAAGATTTGAGAAAAAAGGTGGTCGTTCTACCTTATTATGTGCTCAAGTATTATATAGTAATAACCTATTTCAAACCTGAGATACAGAATCTACGTTTTCGTCAAATGATCATCCGGAATTTACGGCGCGCTTTGTGGCCGCCGCGTACATACTCAGGCACTCGAGGAGTTTGACCCCAGCAGAAACGTGGGTTCGACTCCAGTTACAGCGGAGGTCGCTGGTTCCACCGCCCACGTGCTCTGTTCGTCCCCCCCCCCC
>JARK01000088.1:85032-97283 GCA_000688135.1 Ancylostoma ceylanicum | reverse complement strand
CTACTTCCCCGTGGCGGATTTCTACTTCCACGCCGCGTCCGCACGCGACCGCAACCCGCGAATCTCATCTGATTCATCACTGGGCCTTCTTCCATTTCCATCGGATCTTTGACGGCCACACGAGTCCCGTAGGGCTCGTCAAGTCTCTGCCCAAACGTAAACATGACTGAGCTTCAACTCGCAACGGCTTTCTTATATACGCCTCGTCTCAGTATCAGCAAAATGTTAAACCGGGACTGTATGATTCGAATTCCAGAAGTGAATGAGTAGTAATTCATGCGCAAGGGGAGGAACAGAGCACGTCTGGCTGCAGAAATTAGAGTATCCCCAGACTTCGCCAGTTTGAGATGAATCTAAATGAACCGGCGATATACAAGATAAGTACCGTGGCAAAGATACGTATCGATTGCCACGTTGGTGATATGGCTTTCTTCACAGCGGCGCTGTCACTGCGACCGTTCACCGCAGAAAGTTCTCGTACAACTGATCCTACAACAACACGCTATCCAACGCAAATAGTGTGATAAAACGTGAGAACTTGTAACACTTTGATATCATCATTTTCATTCATTTTAATCACAGCGACGGTGTCGCTGCCGAGTATGACATGGGCATTACATCGCCATGGATCGCTGCCAGACGGAGCTCATCGCCTCTTTCGTCTAGAGTCTCTTCCTTCACTTTATCTATGTGGGGACGGTCGTGGCGAAATCTGGGGATGCTCGGAGTATTGAGGGGAGGAATAGAGCACATCCGGCACTAGCGGCACGTCGCCTCCTCCATGGCAGTGGGCGGGGCTAAATCCCTTCGTGCTGGGGTCGGACCCCACGAGTGCCTGAGTACAGTCTGTTCTATGGGACGTACACTGCAGATCACGCTTCAATCGAAAGCGGCGACGTGGCACGAAAAGCCGATCTTTCGCTGGTAACGAATAGAGAGCCGATCGATCACTTTTGTTACGCCACCGCGTTCGATTGGAGCGTGATCTGCAGTGAACGTTCCAGGGAACAGATTATAGCTATGTTAATTCCTTACGTACGTTTTCCATTCCACTCTAGTTCTAGCTGCTAGTCTTTACCAACCTGTGATTGATTCAATGATTGTTGAAAAACCGCATTTGTGGTTAGCTCCATCTACTACGAAATAGGTGAATCTACAGTCGCTCTCAACCATTTTTGCATTACACAGCGCCGCCCGTCAGACGATTCGCTCCGCAGCAGCCATGCCTCATTATAGGTGGTGCGGCACAGCTCACGTCAGTAGAAGGGTGGTGCTATGTGGTGCTAAGAGGATTAAGAGCGACTGTAAGTTTTTTCGTTCTTCTGATGATAACATACACAATAATTTAGGCCTATATTAACACTGAGAGACATGAATGAAGGAAAGGGTTTGATCGTCCGTGGACGAAAGTGACAGCATTCAATCAATTTCCAGTGACATTTATCAAATCCAACGACTGCTCGTTTGTCAGAATTGATTGCTGTCACAAAATCTATATGTCCTCCTTGTGATTTCAAAGATGATGCTTTCTAAGAGAGCACTTAAAATTACAAGGTACGAAGTACCTGGTTAGCTAGCTGAGGTGTCGCTGTAATTGCTGAAGTCCCATGTGGAGTACGAGATCTTTTCGATGCTTTACGTCGAGCACCTGGACCTTTTCCTGCAGCATTTCCCTCCATTGCTTTCTTCTCAGGAGTCTGTAATAGTGCCTTCAATTTCGACTTATGTGACGCAATGTTTCCTTATGCGTGACTATTTCAAAGGAGTAACTTTTGAGAGAAGCGCTTATTCATTCTGTACCCATCGCTACCAAAATCGCTCTTTTACGTATCTTCTCGTCTCTTCATTACTTCTGATTGCAAGATGGTAAATTTCATTGTTTTATTGTTGTGCTTGGTTGCCGATTCATAAATGGTTTCCGCTCAGTATATCACTTTCACTCCTGAGAACTGTGTTTTCCTATTACATTCGCGATGGTAGAATGTGGAAATTTTTGCGGGATTTGCGGGATTTTTGTATAACTCCGCCCAGAGTGGAAATTTCTCAAAATACAAAAGATCATGTGATGCAGAACAGCATTCTCCATCTTTTCATATCTCGGCCATTTCTCAGTTTTGCGGCTGTCACCAAAGCTTCTAAAAAGTTCGTTAATTGCGTTCACCGCGCCCACTAATTCGGGACAAATGAGGAAAACACTTTGATTTGAGGATGAATTTCTAGGATTAGGATTCGTGACCTCATAACTATGCGATACCAGGTCAGCAAACATACTTCTGCGTCGTACTTCCCCTAAAATTACCTAGTCCATAGGATAAGCAATCACTCTGACCATCTTTCATTACAGTGGTATCACGGAACCCAGCTTAGGACACCGCTTTACGCTTCCTGTGGCGGCTACAAATGCTGACAAAAAAGGAAAAAATCTCGAACTTTGCTGATCCATAGTAACCACGCAGGGAAAAGAATGATTCGAAGTGGCTTCATTCCAGAGAACTCACCGAACTACTCAAGATATTACCTAGTGGTCGGATTATGGAGTACTATGGACCCAGCTCACAGTGGCGCAGTGGTAAGAGGCTCGCCGCGCACGCACACGATCCATGGTTCGATCCCGCCCGTGCCCAAACAAGTCGTCCATCCCTCCGGGGTCGGTAGATTGGAACCAGAGGAGTCTGGGAGGATGAAGCACTGACTTGGTTCATCGGATGCCCCCGCAAGTCATTGTATACGGCACATACGCATTCAACGCCTCTACGATGATCAGATGAAGTCGAATGCGTGGCGCATCTCTCGTGACGGGATTGATCAACGCCGACCACTTTATCCTGTATCCTCTATGGACCCAGCTCAACAAATGCGAATGATAGGAAGGCAACCACGCAAACTTTCCCGAAAAGCTGATGTCCATCACAATGACATTAAGACATATCAGTTTTCAGCATAAAAATTCATTCTCCTCGATCTCTCTAAGTTTTAAAGATTTTGTGCGTGAACGTGTTTCACTGTGTGGGAGTTCAGACAAAACATCCAAGTTGACGGCAGGGCAGCCAGGCAAAGTTGTCCAGAAGGTTTATCTCTGTGTTCATCTACACCCGATTTGCCTAAGTCGGATCATTCATGAAGGTCTCATTGATCGCGTAGGTCAGGTGAGTGGTGGTGTAGTGGTAAGTGTCTCGCTCTTCGAGGAACCGCTCCCAGGTTCAATCTCTGCAGCAGTTCAGCTTTTTGCATTTCTATTCCACGTTTCCTCTGAGAATCTATTCTATGCTATTTTATAACGTTTTTCACTTGCAATTCCATGATCCGAAAGTGCGGGAGCTTTTTGAAGAATTCTCAATACCTTGTATTTGTTAGCAGTGCAACTGCTAACAAGTGTGGTGCCCCAAATTTTCAAGATTTTTTTTTCACGCTGAAACTCCCCATAGTAGGGTTATCTGACGTGTTGAACACGAATACCGTACCCACTTTGAACCGCAACCCCATTTTCTAGGGTTACGGTAGAAGCACTGTGGCGAACTGAAATACGTTGTCCACTTCAGCATCCAAATGGTAGTGCCACTCAAACTTATGACGACATTCGTGATCAGCGCCCAAAATAACCCTTCTCTGCAAAATTTGGAAGGATTCTGCGAGGTGCCTAAACTTGCCTATGCCCAATGTCTTCCTTGATACGACTAGTACGAGTACTTCCATGTTTGGCAAACCGGCGTAAACGGGTACTCCTTCGGTGAAATTTTGCATATGGGGTTATTTGGACTGCTGATCACAGATTCTGTATCCATTTTGCATGGCAACGCGGTTTCCGTGTGGTTACGGTAGATGGTTGTAGAAAGTCCATGTACGTATACACTGCACATGCAAGGTCATAACTTTTCCTGCAATGGGACTGAGCACAAATGGAGAACATATTACAGATCAGCATTCCCAGCTTCACATTGCTAGACCTACCTCATTTCGAAATGCCACGGACATCTGGTATCCTTCCCTTGTGAGTCATAGTCATGAAAGGATTGAGAGAGCGCAGCTGTCTACTGGTTAGGGTGGAAGAGGCAACACATGCGTCGCAGAAGGCAGAAAATTTTTACAGGTCTTCCTAGTGCTCCGCAAGCGAACTCGAGTCGTTCGCACCACAACATTTTACCATGAACAACAACTAAAACACAAAGTAATTATGCTCACAAGAGAAAAATTTTGTTTATCATGGCATCAACACTCTTCAGCCACCCTGTGGGTCTCGACTTGGATTAACAGCTTATGTTTGTGCACTTCCCTTGGAAGGAGCGAATACGCATTCACGATAATACATGAAACGAATGGATAACGAAAGGATTTCCAGATATGTAGACGACTTACTGAGCCCGCTGGCAACTTGACGTCTTCGTACGTGCCATCCTACAATTCCAACTTTAACCATAAACGTTGACTTTGAATTCCGATATAGATTTAACATAAAAGTGGTCAATCAACACAAGAGCTATTTGATCAGAAGCCTGTGCAATCAGAGAGATTTACGATGTTTCAATCTTTATCTTGCTTTCGCTGATGGCTTCCCTCGGAAAAGCGCTTTAGGAATCATGCCTTGTTTGAATCTGTTGCAAATTTAATGGGTTGGACGAAAAGCAAATCCATGGGATCATCTGAATTTTGCCCCTGATGTTTTAGTTCGAAAGACGTATTCGATGAACCTAAAAATGCGAAATTAGCTCTCGAAAATCAATTGGTAGGCGAATGTGAAGGAAGGGAACATTGAAGGTTGAGGTAAGAAAGCAAGCGAAACGAGCATCGAAAGAAGTTTGAGAATCTGGCGTTAGCCGACAGCTCAAGCTGGCTATCAGACTCTGGACCTTCTCCGCAGCGCTGATTCCAGTGATATATTATTGCAATTTACGGCGTCGATTTCTTACTTTCGGTTTTTTCTCGTTTCTCTGTCAAAATGAAAGAAGAGTGGCGAAAAGGGGTAATTGTCAAACAACCCAAGAAAGGTGATGCGTTGGAATGCGAAAACTGGAGAGGCATCACTCTGCTCTCGGTACCAGGAAAACCTGTATGGTACTGCTGCGACGGTGCTATGGGGTGCTATCGACGAACGATTACGAGAAGAACAAGCGGGTTTAGGAGAAACAGATCGTGCAGCGAGCAAATTTTCTGTCTTCGCAACATTATCGAGCAGTGCATCGAATACCGTCACCCGCTTTGTGTGAACTTCATCGGTTCTAGGAAAGCATTCGACAGCATCCACCGCGAATCCCTATGGGCCATCCTCAGAATATACGGCATACCCTAAGCGTTCGTAGATGTGTTTAGAAGCCTGTACTTGAACTCCTGTTGTTGCGTAAAAACAAATACTGGGCATATCGGCTTTTTCGAAATAACCACAGGGGTGAGGCAGAGATGCATCCTATCACCAGTCCTGTTCAATATCGCGCTGGATTTCGTAATGAAGAAGGCAATAAAGCCAGGCGAAGCTGGAATAAGTTGGGACAACCATGGCCGTTTGACAGATCTGGACTATGCGGACGACGTCGCTCTCTTGGCCGAATAGGATAGCAGACTTCAAGAAGTTACCTCAAGTCTTAACCAGGAGGCCACAACATCGGACTGCGCATTAGTGCTGAAAAATCAAAAGTCATGGAGATAGGAATTGAGCACACATCGATCAACATCAACGTGGGGACCACTCAACTGAAGAACGTTACTGAGTTCACCTATCTGGAGAGCACAGTGTCGTACGACGGAGATGCTGACATCGACACTCGCACACGTATTGCGAAAGCAGCGGCCGGATTTTGAAGACTATAACCGCTATGGGTGACAACCTCCATCTCAAATAATTACGTTTGTACCTCTCAATTGTGGTTCCGACGGCCATCTATGACAGTGACACACGGAAGATGTCTGCCAGCGCCATCAAGAAGATAAATGGGTTCCATCTAGATTGCTTGAGACGAATCATGGAGATGTACTCATGAGGAACCAATGAGGAAGTACTACAGCGCAGCGGTACGACCTGCCTGCACGTTATTATCGCACAAAGTCGACTTAGGCTTGCTGGCCACATTCTACGGATGCCGCAGCACAGAATTCCTCATGGTGCTATGGCATCGATCCCTCCAAATGGCAAACGACCCAGAGGTGGCCCGAGGAACACGTGGCGACGAACGTTCGCCAATGACCTTAAAGGCAGCACCCGCGGAAATTTTCGTCTTTGAGCTGATGTGCTGGCGGTGAAGTACAGACTCAGCACATCAAAAATGTGAAACGAACACAAACAATTACGGCTTACCTGCCGAGAAAATCGAACTGTCGTCGTGAACCCGCCAGGCCGGGTTCACGCCGGTCCGAGTTTTCCCCGGCTCGACGCGCCAGCTAGAGCTATTGTGGCGCATGGCCTAGAGCAGTATATGTAGTGTAGTGTATGAAATACACACCATCCAAAGGATTTCGTGGCGTAAACAGCGCATACCTTCAGCGGAAAACTCGTCCGCGCTGTGAACGCATGGAAAACAGCGCCTTCATTTCCCGTCTTCCAGCGTTTTTCACGCTGTTTCATCATTGCCTATGAGTTCATCGTCTCCGATAACCTCAGAATTCAGCGAAATCTCAAACATGAAAATTTCCGCGGGTGCTGCCTTTAAACTAATGGATATTTCCAGAGAAGAAGGCGAAGTGTTAGCGCAAGACAGGCAGCGGTGGAGAGAATTCGTCGCCCGATGTGCCCAACGTCGCCCAATGTGAGGAACAAAGTCTAAGTAAGTGTCAAAATCCAACTAGTGCCGTTTTAGTGCAAAACCAAAGCACCACGTTCTTCCTGTCTAATTCATCACCAAACGACAGTATTTTCCCTTCTCATAGATTTTGTTTATATTTCTGACAGATCCCTAAGTGTCGAGATCGGAATGGTTGCAACCTCGGCGAATTGCCGAGACCCGAACCGCTCCTATCCCGGCTATCCACCGCGGCCCAAACTCAAGCCCGGCCCCGATGCTTGCCTGACTCCAAATGATAATTATTTGGTCCTCTCATCCTGTGTACTTGGTAGGTTTGATATGTCAGATTTCCATATATGTACACAGGATAAGGGCTGTGGCATACTCCACAGCGACACCGTCGCTGTGAAGAAGATGAATGAAAATGATGATAGCAAAGTGTTACACATTTCATGTCTTGTCACACTATTTGCATTGGATAGCATGTCGATGCAGGATCACTCAGACAATTCCGGGGCGAAACCCCGGCAAACTCCGTTTGGAACGAGCGGGGGGGGGGGCAGGGTCGGAACGAGCGTTTGGTCCTTTTCGCCCGATAATTATCGGGGTTCGGGCCAGTATAGAGCCGCAAAAATGGGAGCTTCCATCCCTATCAACCCGAAAAGCATCCGCGTTTAGGCTGCAATGAGGCCGCACCTCATGGAGGCTTGATCCCTATCCGCCCAAACCAGGTAATCACTGATATTGCTCTGCCGCAACACAGTGTGTAATTTCTCACGAGAAATAGCAAAAGACCACTTTTTGGAAGGTTCTTGCTAGTTTTCGCAATGTTAACTTTCTTCTACCATCGACGGGATTCGAACCCACCTGGCCATTATTACGATTGATTGAGAGTCCGCTGCTTCATCCACTCGGCCATCCTTGCTGCTTGCGTCCCTCGCTCCACTGACACCTTTATTCATTATCATCTACTTTCATCAATCAACGCTTCCAACCTAACTGTCCGGAATGCTACGTTGGTCGACTGGCCCACAGGTGATGGGTCATCACCTGCCCCGAAATACTGCTCGGAAATATCTGCGTTTCTGCTTTAAGGATCAAGATCGTAGTCATAATATCGGTTTATTCCAACTTCCACGCTTTTATTCTTGTGAGACAGTACATTATGTGAGCTAGAAAGAATTCGGTGTGGACAAGTATTGATGAAATAGTACATTGCCGTGGGTGGAACGCATCGGATCTACCGCTTCTTCGAAACGACCGGGCCGACGACGCGGCCGGGGGTCCGGAGGCTGCGCGACTGTGATGCACGTTGTGTGCTGCCAAGTTGCCCACGTCACAGCCGCGCCGCCTTTGGATCCTCGACTGCGTCGACGGTCATTTCTGATAGACGGTAGATAATTTAGAAAGAGCCACAAAAGGGGTCCACCTATCTGCACAACAGTGGCGAATGCAGGAAGTAGGCTGGCGTGGAAGAGTGGTGTACCGAAAAGGTTTTCATTTAGTACTGCAGTTAGAGGCTTAGAATTGAGCGCAAAACTGTTCTGATTTTCTCGTCCTCCGCCCATCTCACCCTCGTTAAGCCGAAATATGTCGACGATTAGGCCGCCTTTTAGAGATTTCATTCGGCGGTCAGTGGCCGTGAAAAGCGGGCCGATGCCCAACATTTCTCATATTGCGCGCCGAACATCGACGGTCGTGCATCAGCCCGAATGATGCTGCATTCAGCCCACTATTGGCCCGATTGCCCGTTTGGGCCGCATCATGCGCGGTTCCGCCCGCAATTTGCCCGCAATGCTCCTTCGTTCAAACCTTTCGTCGGGGATTGGCCCGCGGATGAAACGGGATTTGCCCTTGCAATTGTCTGCGCAGTTGCATCAGAACTTTTGGTGGTGAACGGTCGCAGCGACAGGGCAGTAGGATAAGAGCACCAAGTAATTATCGTTCGGAGTCAGACAAGCATAGGGGCCGGGCTTGAGTTCGGACAGCGGCGAATAGCCGGGATCGGAACGGTTTGGATCCCGGCAGTTGACCGGGATCAGAACGGTTCGGATTTCGCACTTTTTTGTCCACTGTTTTATTTTTTTTCCAATTCCCTGACATTCGCATAACGTGCTACCATGAAACTGAGCATTGCACAGTAACTCAGAAATCTCTGGTAGCAATCCAGTCAATGTACCTTTTTTCTATTTTCCTTAAAATCTAGTATTGCAAGCATGTACGGCGAAATTTAGGCCCAAGTGCTATTTTTCGCAATTTTGCTAAGACATTTTTGTTGGCAACGTCATATATGTGCACACTGGCATTGCTCACAGCAACACCATCGCTGTGAATGCTCATCCGACGAGAGTTGTCAAGGTTGCACAGCTTAAAAGGTTTCTGCATCGTTACTGCTCAAAGGGGAACATACACACCAGGACCCGTATCCAATATACTTTATTCACACGGATAAACAAGCTTTTATGGATATATTACTGTGCTTTATAGAATCTGCTATCCAATAAAAACATATCCGCGGATATGCGATACCCACTCGTTTCACTGCAGGTTATCTTTATCGGATGAATTTCCACTCGATAACGATAAATGATCTGCTTCAGCTCCACATCGGGTTGTTTCTCGTCAAGACACCGCACTTGCGCCATGAAATGAACACGCGGATGGATGAGTTATATTGGATAGCAGAATGGATAAAACCGAATGGAAATGCGTACAAATCCGCCGTGCTTTTCTTCGCAGGATCAAATGTATTGGATAGCGCTACAGGGCAGATCATCCGTATCCTCTGTTTAGCCGTTATCCGTACCTGTCACCCCATTCGTTATCTGCACCATTACCCGGGACTTTCGCGCCGAATGACGGTGCGGATAAGACCAAAATTAGTGGCTTGTATACTTCTGCATGTTTTCGACTGAAGAGAGCTTCCATTCAAGGGAAAGCCAGGCAAAAATGGAGTTGGGGGGGGGCACTTGCTTGAGAAAACGGAGGTGTTTTTGACAGGTCATCATGACTTATAATAAAGCGCTTATTCTGTGTGTCTGTAAGTGTGTGTGTGAAACGAAATTCCCTGATTGGTCAGTGATGGTGATTGCGAGGTCAACAGTAAGATAGAGACGGGTATGGTGAGATTCAGAGACTGAACAGGAGCTCCACTGGCTCTGGAAGGTGGGAGGTGCAGAGCCACGGATACAGCAACGTGATAGGGGTGTACCGGCGCCCAAAAGTAGGCAGGCGCTCGCAGACTGGTACAACGATGTGTTCAGGGTGCGCCTGCGCCCCAAAAGTGTGGAAACGCCTAGGGAAGGGTCCGCTACTGTGATAAGAGTGCGCCGGCGCTCAAAGTGAGAGGAGACGGGTCCACCGTTCCGGTAGGGGTATGCCGGCGCTCAAAGTGGGGCAGACGGGTCCACCCTTCTGATGAGTATACGCCGGCGCCCAAAGTGGGGGAGACGGGTCCACCGATCCGATAAGGGTACGCCGGCGCCCAAGTGGGGGGGAGACGGGTCCGTCGCTGTGATAAGGGTACGCCGGCGCCCAAAGTAGGGGGAGACGGGTCCACCGTTTTGATAAGGGTACGCCGGCGTCCAAAAGTGGGTATACGCCTGCGAACGGGTCGACAGGTGGAGAAGAGGTGCGCCGGTGCAAAGTAGCGAAAAATTGCTCTTAGTCAGATCTATCTTTGTTCAAATTGTCCTCTGGCACCATCTGTCCTCTGCAGTGAGAAAGTACTAAACGCCCGGCCTAAGCATTGACTATTATACCACCACTATTATACCATACCATTCTGCCCACATCACCTCCCCTCCTGTGTGTTCTACCTTCATTTATGTCTGTACGCACCGCACCCCTCCTCTCTTATATGTTCAAGCTGATTGTTATCAATGGATCACTCACAACAAACGAAGAATGATAATCCATTTTCATTCTCATTCCAGGCTGAACCGGTTGCCTAGGGCTACAATTAGCTAATTCATTTGAAACATGATAAAATTGCTCTCCTCATTGACCAGTCCATTTTTATCGGGAGGGCATGGCATTCAGGGGGAACGGAGCAAAAATTGGCCTGATCACAAATCTACTAGGATGGATGCGGGGTAAACTCATGCGAGCGAAGCGAGCATAGGGAGAAGTCTGGAAGTCCGGCGTCAACCGGACGGCCAGACTGGTACACCTCATAATCTGCTTTGGATTTGTGATAGAGTAGGCCTACGCAGGAAGCACAGAGCGGTTTTGACAAATCGAACACGTTTTAGCCTGTTAGTCGCATTGATTTTTAGCCAGGAAGAGTGCACACAACGCTAACATAGCTATTTTAATTTTTTTCAAATTTTTTAAAATTTTGTTCCAATTTTCAGTACTAATTGAACCGGCTTTCCCTCGTAATGAGCTTAGGCATAAGAAACTGCCTAGGTAGCTTCTGCTATTACCAGGTTGTTAGGTGGTACTCGTTTATTGATGGCCTGACGTTTCACAGGCAGGCAAGAATGGAGATTGTGCGAAAGCAGGCGTTGTTTACCAAATAACTTGCTTGAACTGTGGAGCTCTATATATAAAGGAAGCTGGCCGATCACTTAGCATATGCGTTAAAGAACATCTGGCAAGTAAGCGAAGAGGAAGCTTAGTATCTGCGCTGGGGAAGCATAGACGCGACGAGCACAACGGCGGTGACTTTGACGTGATGTGCAAGATACTAACCCATGAAACGGACACCACCGCGCGAAAGGCATTTCGCAAGGATTTCTGCCAGGAATCCAAGTATGAATAACCGGAATGAGTACCTTCCCATTACTAATGACCTTCTACCCTTCGTATCGTTATGTGAGCTGTAGATTGCTGCGATACCCAAGCCCGTCGTCCATCTAGGGTGCAGGGTCACACTCACTTGTTCGTAGTGTGCGTGTGTGGTCAGTGCGGACATCCGCAAAGAGCGGTGGACTCGAAGGTTGGTTGTCCAATGTCTACAAGTGGTGTCGCTCAGTTAGTCCAGAACGATGTCGCATTAGCCATAGAGGGAGAAAACATTTGGTGGTCAAGAACGCAAAATTGAACTTTGCACCACTTGCAGGCCTCCGAAGAAGACGTTCAGGTCGGAACGTCAGGCCATCAATAAACGAGTACCACCTAACAACCTGGTGATAGCAGAAGCATTCATGATGCCCAGGTTCAAAAATCAGGGAAAATATAAATTATTGCCTAAGTAGCTTTTATGGTCACTTTTTGGGGTGGTCACCAACTCCATTTTCACCTAAAGCCATCTTGCTTTAGCCCGTTTTCCGTCATATTTCATTGTTGGTTCAAAATCTTGAAGCGAGGTAGGACGTCATCATCATTAACAAGACGATCCCTGATTGACATGCTGAACATAACTGTGTATCGTGTTCGAACCTTGCCTTTACCCTTCTCTGACATATCAGCCCACGATCTGCTTGTTCTGACGTGAAGGAGGCTATGCATTGCGGGAATCCTCCTGGCTCAAACTCCAGCACTATAAGCATAATGGATACGGGTACTGACTGGGCAAAGTGGAGTTGGAGGGGGGGGGGG
>JARK01000088.1:60912-78030 GCA_000688135.1 Ancylostoma ceylanicum | reverse complement strand
CTGTCTGAGCAATCTCATACTAACCGAATAACCCCCCCCCCTCCTTTCCTTCCATCCCTCCCCCATGAGCTTCAAAGAACTCGGAAAATTGATTAAACATAGAACTTCTCACCACGCAAGCTTCTAATCAAGCTGGTTTCATTCTTCGACCACTTGTACTAGTTTCTTCTTATAGGTGCAACCTATCTTACCCTACTTGACTCCTCGGCAGATTGCTTGACGTCTTGTACCTTTGGAGCAACTTCTTGCTTTGGTAGTGATGTTGTTGTTGTAACAGAACTTGGTTTTTGACTAGGATCAACTTCTTTGTTTACTGATGGCGGCCTGTTTGGCATGGGGGACGTAGCAACACCACCTGTTGCTCTTTTTGCAGACTTTCCACTTCCTCGCCTCCCAGCGTCTGTATTTCCTTTTCTTCGGCTGCATGTAACGAATATTATTGTAAGCGTGACGACATCGGCAACCATTCTAACGAATACCTGAGAATGTATACGATTGCAAATATCGAACGCGGTTCTTCGCACCTCGTCTGGTGACGTGCATCTAGATTTTAGAATACCCTAAATGCAAACACTTACCCACATCACCTTCCTGAACCTCCCATCGACTTGCTATGAACCTGCCGCCGGTTCCTTGTTTGAGGAATGAGCCGCTCTCTCAAGTTTTGATAGGACGTTGTTTTTAAGGGCAATTTATACTACAGGAGGCATCATTCACAATTGTCATTCTCTCAGTGTTGGCAGCGCCACAGCACATGTTAACCCTCGGTGATACGTGGTAACACAAACGTTGGTCCTATACCGGTTAACGCGAATCAACGTGGGTTAACAAGTGTTGCATCCTTGCCAACATTGAGAGGAGGGCAGCCGTCAGTGACGCTCGCTGTACTCAGAGTATCGCCAGATTTCGCCACTTCAAAATGAATCAAAATGAACCGGCGATATAATAGCTGGATAAGGATCGTGGAAATGTTACGTATCGCTTGTCACGTTACATCGCCATGGCTCGCTGTCAAACGGAGTTCATCGTCCGTACTTTCGAAGATGTGCCTAAAATGAACAGGCGATCTGGATGGTAGCGGTAGTGGGAATGATGCCTATTGATCGCCACGCCACATCGATTATCATCCCTCTCACGTCTAGGATCTCCTCATTCACTTTATTCATTTGACGATCGCCGGCTGTAGTGGCGATTGCTGGCGGAAGTCTGGGGATGTTCCTACTGCTAAACAACGTGATACATAAACTACGTAATACAGTGGCGCCGTATTCATGATCCAGATTTGTTTCATTGCACAGAATCATATAATTAATTAACAGTTTAGAATCAGGAATCTTGTTTGTCGAATGGAGAACCGAGATTCGTTATGCACTGTTCTTCCGTTCAAATTTTTGTTTCTCATTAAAAGTAATGATCAACACGAAGATTGAATTATGAAGGGGAGCTATCTCGCATCTCACAGTATTTGAAGAGCAACGCGTATAGGGCAATTTATACTGGTTGCGTGCGACTGACGCGCGTGCGTCTATATGATGAAGAATAGGCGCCGGTCGCATCGCAGTCGCAGCTCAGTCGCACGCGTTTACGGCCTCGCGATGGTCCCGCGTTTTTTATTGAGGATTTTGTGCCGCATTGACCGGTCTTCTCAGGCAATCCTAGCTTCTCGCCCGCGTGCGAGTCCAGGCCTTGCGGGCGGCCCGCGTGCCATAATTGGGGGCGGGGCTTGCTAGCGGGGCTCCCGCGTGCCAGTTTTTGTGGGCGGGGCTTGTTAGCGGGGCTCCCGCGTGCCATTTTTGTGGGCGGGGCTTCTTTGCGGGCCTCCCGCGTGCCATATTAGTGGGCGGGGCTTGTTAGCAGGACACTCCCGCTTGAACGTCTTGAGGGAGGGGGATGAGTAGGAGGGCGTAGTGCTCTCATGTAACTTCATATACCATATTAGATACATTTTCTTATTGTTTTGTTAACACTGTGCCATTATCCATTCAGAAATATGAACGTTTCAAGTCTTTCTAACTATTGCCGTCGCGACAGTCGCTTGAGCATAGCCCAACAAGGCAGCGACGGCTTCGCTGCGGCAAGGATTCGACAACAAGAACTAGCTTACGTTTTGCTGCCACGCCGTCCGCGACGTGCAGGAATGAATTGGTGTTTTTATAAATTGTTTATAATCTTTTCGTTTTCTTTATAATTCAATGACTCCGCGTACGCGTCAAAGACCATATGTTTTCATGAATACTCGTCCGATACCTTAGCTTCTAGGCCTAAAAAACGGCAAAAAAAAACAAGGAAACAACTGACAACTCCAGTCCGCAACATCGACACTATTAATCCCATCGCGTGAATATTGGAAAAAAAGTAAACAGGAAGCAACGGGACCCACAACTACATATGGCGAGTCGCGCAAGTGAACGTCGACTACCACAACAACTCCACGCTCACACATTCACTCGGGAACAACCGCTTTTGAGAAGCTTCTTCGTGAGTCACGGTCGCGTTCCTACGATGTACGAACATATCTAATGAGAGCAAGGATTTCACTGCCCGGCGACAACTATTGCCCTGAACCTGGCGTCGCAGTGGACGCTACGGAAAAACTCATTTTGGTGCATTTGAATAAAATCTTATTCTTGTACATTTAAATAAAAAGCACTGTAAAGTAAATATGTCTGTACGTAACTTTGAACCAGTAATCCGTCTGAAGTTACACCGAATGCTCTTCACGCGGACTTACCTGCAGAACCACAGTGATAACTTGCGCCATATCTTATCATAAAGTAGGATGAATTATCATTCCATTTGCTCGGTTGAGTCAAAGGTGGTTGCTGATAACTTAGTGAGTTCGTTCGTGTTGCGAGTTATTATTGTCGCATCGACTGTCGCGTACTGGTAAGCTGACGTGAGACACCACGCAATAGTATCCCGGAAAGTTTTGTCAATATCAGGCTTTCACATTTTTTGTGCTAGTGAATTCATAGTGGGTGTGAAGTGGATTGCAGAGAATTTCAGCGTCGCGCCGCGTCAAATGATGACGCTCAGCGAACTGGCGCGGCATTCTGCGAGCTCGCTCTGCGAGTCGCGGAATGTAAAGTCGCTTATGGACAACTTTTGCGAGCGCGCCTAATATCGCCGCGAGGGTGTGTATCATCGTGAGGGAAATCGAGGAGGAGTCTTCCCGCCCTTTATGATCAACTCGTCCCGTTCGGATTCACACTTTGCATAGTCATGTGTAGTGGAATCGCGCGCGAAGGGAACGAGTCAACCGTATTGGGCGGGAGGAGGATTTGAACGAGCCAGTCGCAAAACAGTACCACGCCCCGTTTTCCCTCACGATGATACACCCTCGCCGCGATGACACCGCGACCGTCGCGACAAACTCGGTATCGCGCCCTTAATAAAAAGCACTGTAGTATCAACATTCTCGTACATATTTCCGATGCAGTAATTCGTCCGAAATTCCACCGAGTTCTCTTCACGCGGAGTTACCTGCAGAACCACAGTGATAACTTGCGCCATATCTTATCATAAAGTAGGATGAATTATCATTCCATTTGCTCGGTTGAGTCAAAGCTGGTTGCTGATAACTTAGTGAGTTTGTTCGTGTTGCGAGTTAGTATTGCCGCATCGATACTGCGAACATTTGTCTGCGACGCAGCAAATCAAACAAAAATAGAGAATGAGACACTTTGAAGGTTTTTTTATGATGGTCAAAAATACATGGAAGGTGATAGAACACCAGACATGGCACTTCACCATCGATGACGTGTTGTCATGCAATGTTTAATTCTTACAAATAGCTTATAACTGCTAATTGTATGTATCAAAACGGAAATCGAGCAGTGTGGCGGTGCCAAACACCATTAATATTTATGAGCAAAGCGACAATATCAGATTAGTGTAGATTTAGGAGTCAAAATGAAGAACTTGAACAGCCAGAGTGGTTGGCGGACTTCTAGCAACCGCTTGGACACAGTTGGGGTTCGAGCCTACGCAAGTGAGTATCACAATAAACATTCAAGAACAGCATTTTGTTGATTAAAACCTATTTCACATTACAAGTTGTACTTGTCAAACCCCTTGAGGTATGCTAAATGAGGAAATTCGTGAAATTCGGCAAAATAGGAGATTTCTGGCTCGGTTACGTAGGAATCGCGTGGACTCAAGAAGTGGTGACACGAATGGGTCAAGAGAAGTCCAAGCTAGTAAGTTCAACCTGATTCAAAAAATAACTCGCTCCACGTTGCTCTCTTCTAATCCTCTGCACTACGATAAAACTCCACTTCACAAACTGAATTAGCCACTGAACCAGTGCTACAAACTTGGTATCACAACCAGTTAGGATCTTAATATGAAACAGCCTGAAACAGAAAAAATATTACTGCATGTTGTCAAACGCATTAAATCAGCAGAATACTTCAAAATTCAAACTCTAAAGCAGTCTATCGGCTCATGCCCGGCCTCGAGATATCAGCAGAATCTACTCCGCTGAATCCAACGATCTACAGATCAACATGAAATATGAGAAAAAACTATAAAAAACTTATTTTGAAGGGCAAGTCTAGTAATGGCGCGGACAAGGTTCCCTGTTAAAAGGCTAGGAAAGGCGAATCAGAAATGGAGGTGCTATACTGAAACGAGGTTCTCAGCAGAAGCTAATTTTCATTTGGTGCGCCATAAGTTCTTGCACAGAATTTTTAGTAACGTCGCTTCCGTTGAGATCAACATAATGGCATAAACTTTATAGGCACACTGACCCTAACCAAATCACCTAAAGCCCTCACAGAGTTGAGCACTCAGAATTTTGTCGCCGGGCCAGTCGCCCACGCCATAACCACCGATGTGATTCCGATCAAAGCTGCCGGGAAAGCCCCCTTTTACTCACCTCTTCTGAAGGATCCAGTGGGCGGAGTCGGGGGCGGAGCCAAAGCTCCTTCTGGTTAATTCACTCCCGAGAGCGCATCTTCTTAGGAATATCCCACATTTCGTAAGTGTTGCTCATTCACTTCCGAACAGTATAGGAATTGCGCTTCATGTATATCCCACATTTCGTAAGTGGTGCTCATTCAGTTCCGAACAGTATAGGAATTGCGCTTCATGTGCGGCGAACAAGGAGGGAAACCCTTGATCCCGAAGCAGTGGAGGGTCCAAGGCGGGATGACAGGGTTTTCGCATCATGCACTCCCTTAATCGCCATAGATGGTGCACAGTTTCTATCCTAATAGCAATTGGACGACGAACTCTGGGAATGAATTGATCAGGGCTGGCATGCATCACTGAACCCATAGGTTTTCTCATACCCATGGGTATGAGATGGGTAAACGTAAAACTGTTGACGGGCACTACTCGGCTAGTTATGCCCCAAAATCTCAAAATGAAAATTTTCTCCCAAACTTCGCCAAATGGGATTTTCCGATGTGCTAAACACGAACATCGTATCCATTTTGTACCGTAACCCCATATTTGTACGATAACGGTAGGTGTACTGTAGATATGGTATCTCATAAAATCCTCTCAGATTTTGCTCTCTCTTGATTTTAGAGGGGTTATTTTAGGCGCTGATCACGACTATCATGACTAATAATAACGGGCTTATTCTGTGTGTAAGTGTGTAAGTGTGTGTGTGTGCGTGTCTGTGTGTCACGAAATTCATTCATCCTATATTGAAGGATCACTAGGGCGGCTGTCGTACACCAATCATATCCCCAAGTGGTTTACCGTTCCTCAGCGGGTCCACCGCTGTGATAAGGGTACGCCGTCGCCCAAAGTGGGGGAAGACGGGTTCGCCGCTGTGATAAGGAGACGCCGGCGCCCAAAGTGGGGGAGACGGGTACGCCGCTGCGATAAGGGTACGCCGGCGCCCAAAGTGGGGGAGCCGGGTACGCCGCTGTGATAAGGGTACGCCGTCACCCAAAGTGGGGGCATACGTACGATAGGGGTGAGACAGGGACCAAAAAAGTGAAGGTTGTCCGGGCCGAAAAGTGAAGGTTGTTCCGCAACCGCTTCGATAGTACTGACGAAGGGTCCGGCAAAGTGAGCGATGATATATACTAGACAGTGAAAGCTGTTTCAAAGATGGATTTAATTGAAACTGTTCCAATATTGCTCAGAAAATGAAGAATAGATCGTTCGTTCAAAGCTGAAACGCTGGAGCTGAGATTTGAACCGGCTCCCTGCTTTTGTGCCGGTACCAGCTCTCAGCTTAAGGTGAGAAGTGTTCCAGCTCGATTCTCGCTTAATATTTCGTTAGTTTCACAGAACTGTATGTTGCGCAGTTGTCAGCGATTTTCTTCATGGAATTTCCTACAAGATGACACCAAAAGCGACAAATTTCATAGAAAATTCAGGGAGAAATCAATTTTTAAAACCTGGACGGGGATTTGCGTCCTTTGAAATTTCTCGCCAATCTTGAGGAATTGTGAGTTGCGCAGTTGTCTGTTGAATTGGCGACATCATTGCGCATGCAAAGCCCATTGAAGCAGGTACCTTTATCTGAAACTGGCCCAGAAAACGGGTCATGTATGAAAACGCTTTTTTACTTTATATCTCTTTCAGATCAAAAATTCAGAAGTTGCGCAGTTGTCAGCTGCCGAGCACGTAAGATTCCGAGTAGAATGGTATATAACTCTTGATACTTCCTTTCACGCTGGGCTGAAAAAGCCTGCCTGAGCCAAATACCCCGTGTAGCTCAGGGGGGTTAGCAAGAGAGCACGCAATATGGGAGGGCGCCAGACGCGAGGGTGAGCCAGACGGGGCATCTGGCTCACCCTGGTTTCTCCGTCGGGAGTCAACGAAAGTATCAAGTATCATATATCATTCTGCTCAAAATTTCATTCTCAATTCAGCTGACAACTGCGCAACATCCATTTCCTTCAAATAAGCAAGATATTCCTGTTTTCACGTTTTGAAGCATTTCTCCGCCATTTTCAGTTGCACTTCTGCGATCTTGCTATCATCTAGTCCTCAATAACATTGGCAGGAAGTATGACAACTGCGCAAAGCTTAACTATCCAGATAAAGGACGATATTGTCGGTCAAACTGTAATTTTACCGCAAATTCCCACCAATTTTATGGAAACTTTTTCTCTAAAGTAATTAAGAGGCCGTGATTGAGCTTCGGCTTTTCTGAGACTGTATTGTGTGAAGAATTAAAGCCACAACTGCGCATTTCATGAGAACATGCTTTGCGCGAATTACAATGCATAGTTTCATTCCTTTTTTGGTCCGGGACTGCGTCCCGGACCCATCTTATCCTCTTCGTCATAGGTGAGGGTTCCCCATCGGGGCACCATCGAAAGTGATGGTGGCCTGAGATACGTCTCAGGCTATCGGACGTATGAGTGGGGGAAGACGAGTACGCCGCTGTGATAAGGGTACGCCGGCGCCTAAAGTGGGGGAAGACGAGTACGCCGCTCTGATAAGGGTACGCTGGCGCCCAAAGTGGGGGTAGACGGGTACGCCGCTGTGATAAGGGAACGCCGGCGCCCAAAGTGGGGGAAGACGGGTCCGCCGCTGTGATAAGGAGACGCCGGCGCCCAAAGTGGGGGAGCCGGGTACGCCGCTGTGATAAGGGTACGCCGGCGCCCAAAGTGGGGGAGACGAGTACGCCGCTGTGATAAGGGTACGCCGGCGCCTAAAGTGGGGGAAGACGAGTACGCCGCTCTGATAAGGGTACGCTGGCGCCCAAAGTGGGGGAGCCGGGTACGCCGCTGTGATAAGGGTACGCCGGCGCCCAAAGTGGGGGAAGACGAGTACGCCGCTGTGATAAGGGTACGCCGGCGCCCAAAGTGGGGGGAGCCGGGTACGCTGCTGTGATAATGGTACGGCGGCGCCCAAAGTGGGGAGACGTTTTGAAGTGGGTTTCACGGTGTGAAAGGGTGTGCCGGGATTCAGAGGTGTGGAATCGCTTGAAAAAATGAGGGAATGCACACATACAGGTCCAATCCTACGCGAAAACCCATCGCGGCTTTCTCTCCTACAAGCTTTTCTTACTCCCCTACACTACTTGCTCATCACTCTCTGTCCTTTCCATGTCTGAATGAGCCACCCCCTTCATTGTGTTTACATGCAGCAGTACATAGACTCTTATCACTTAGCTACCACAACAGCCAGCTAAACATAGATCATTCCAAGTGGTCATTTGCACTGAATCGGTTACATCCAAATGCTCATAGCCCCCAGGGCCTACCAAAGAGGTTCACTTTGTGGAGATGAGAGAAGGCCTGGCGAATTTCAGGGAATTTCAGGAGAGAGTGTAAACTGTTTGAGGGGGATATAGGTATCCCGCGAAAGGTTTTCAGGGTTTTCTTTGCATCCAATGTGAAGTATGCGAGCGAAGCGAGCATTAGTAGAAGTCTGGAAGTCCGGCGTCAGCCGGACGGCCAGACTGGTAAACATAATTGTGCATGCCACCATCGTTTTCTTCCTGAAATTGGCATTTTTTCTGAATTTGAAACCGTATACCTACCGTATCCCAGTAAAAATGGGGTTATGGTACAAAATAATTACGATATTCGTGATCAACACTCCGAATAACACCCCTATGCAAAATTTGAGAGTATTCTGTGAGATACCGTGTCTACAGTATACCTACCGTAACCCTACAAAAATGGGGTTACGGAACAAAATGGATACGATATTCGTGTTCAACACCTCAGAAACCCCCCCCCCCCAGGCGAAGTTTGGGAGAAAAATTTCATTTTGGGGCAGAACTAGCCGAATATTGCCCTGTGATGCATGAAACTCTACCCATCGTAGGTAGCGCTACCCACGGGTGACGTCTGATAAGTGCCTAATGTGTAATCACGACCATCGCAACAAGCGAACGTCTACTTGAAAATAGCCCCGCAATTATGAATTTAATACATACGGTGTGTATATTTCGGGGTGGCCGGCGAGCGCACCGCTTACCATGACGCGCGGTGTGAGAGCTCCAACGGACACTCAGCTGAGTATCGATCGCCAGCTCGCGTCATGGCGGGCGGTGCGCCCGCCCGCCACCCCGAAATATACTAATAAGTCTGTGAGAGTATAATAGAGAATAATCTCTGTGAAAGTCTCGCAAACTGTCCCTGAAGTGGCGAGCTGCCTTTAAGACTCTAAATCAATCGAATTGCATCTCACATCTCGTAGATATTTCACCGTTGTTCGCAACAGGGTTTCCCTCGGACGAGACCGATAATATTGATGGTGATAATAACGACCTGCTCGGAATTCCTACCGAAGAACAAACTACCCACCAGGTTCCTGTGTTAGTTGTGGCACCTGAAGCGTCTGTGTGTTAGTTCTGATCGTTCGAATTCCATTTTATTTGAAATTCAAGCAAACATGGAATTTTAGCCCTTGAGGACAAAACGCTTTATTATGCAATGCATGTACAGCACTTTGGTCTCTCGATGCAACAAATAAGACGTTCAGAAGAGCTCGCCCAAATACTAACTGGACACCCACCTTTGATAACGGTGAGAGCTCAAACACTAAATGCTAGTACCAAGTACTGTGAAAAACTACAACAACTGAAAGTACGTCTACAGACATACTTAAAGTTATTGTAAAACTGAGTACAATGTGTACAAGAAATGTTACCAAATTTCTATGATTAAATGAACAATAATCATATTGTTTGAGTATCGAAACCATGTAACGAAAATGTATGACGGAATTATGACCTCCTACGACAGCGAGTGTTATGTTTTCTGTACATCATGTAACTTCAAACTAATGCATGGGCGAGACGTTTGCGGAAATGGAAGCTGCCATTTGTTTGGGTATGCGGTTTTCTCCTACACGTCTTCTAATATAGATAATAAAGAGGCGTCATGTAGGAAGAGCTTGAAGCGATCGAAACGATTGGAGAGGGTAGAAGTCCACGTTGTTAACATGACTCCTCAGTTATGTGACGTGCTCTTTTGCTCTCGGATTTTAGACCCTTGGACTGTGAAATAATATCTTGGAATGAGAAGTGTTGATTCGATCGAATTCTTTACCTTTGCTTCAAAGCATGCTTCGTCTTTCTGTTCTTTCATCCTGATTATAACTACTTTTGCCGACATTCTTTTACTGTCCTCCCAAACGTGATCACAACTTCGACGGTTTAATCCATGAGAGAAAAAGAAAAAAAACGTAGGTCAAAAAATGCGCGTTTTGTTGGGTCTTAAAAGGTTTGAGTCTGATCTATTAGAACCGAAACTCGGCGGAAAGATGGCGAAGATGAGCTGATTCAAAAGAGTACTAATGCGACAATAAAGATTCATTTCTAGCCGAGTTGTGACAATTCATAGTCAGCTGCAAAAATTCGCCACCGATTCTGCAACAACTCAATATAAGCACAGGACCAATAATTCGCAAAACAATTCAAAATTTTAAGGCTTGGAGTAGATACTCAAATCGATGAAAACATATATCTTCCTAAAGGAAGCCATTTGGAAGCCTCTTCTTTGATAAGAGAGCACCGCGCCTTGATGCGTGCCGAAGAAGAAGCGTAGTAGGTTTTCCATAATACATCTGTGTATGCTGCACTCATGGTATTTGTCGTGCAGTTCTAGAATTGTGGTTGGAGGCAAAGTGTATTCTTCACGGCCGTATTGGCGGAGACTGAAAGATTCACAACAGAATTTTGTATTTCTGGAAGGAAGAGACGGAGAGATGCAAATAGAAGCATATGCATATATACTGTTGATTTTTTACGACAGACGATTGAATCGTGCCAGAGTTTTGGTCGAGGAATACGACCATAGTGATCCATTCCTTCACCTGCAGATTTCAGTCCGTCAATCTGCAGTTCGTTGCCAAAGAGCCGCTCTAGGAATTTTACACTCGCTTCAAGAGCACAACTCATATTTCAAAGAACTAAAAAACAAAGCTAATAAGTTTAGATCTCCTCACCTCGTGAGAGGTCCAGCCCATTTGCTCAGGTGTGGATCACTTCTATATGCCTCTGCATACTGAAGTATACTGCTTCACCTATTATTGGCAAAAAATCCTTTCTCTTTTTTGATATCAACATATGTTTTAGTCACAAGCATAGCAAACACTAGAGAATAACTATTGGTAATCGACTAATTCTTGAGCCGAGTTAATTTTTTGATGCTGTAGCCACATTATCGTTGATATCGCTTTGTATTGTTTTCATAAAATAAATTTACTTATTTTGGAACAATGGGGGATTGGAACGGTTTTATACCGATCATATCTCACTTCGGACTTAAATTCGTTGACATCTTGCTAACACAATTTTCTAGAGCGTGTAATATGTCCACTAACAGAAATGTTGCTCGTCGGCACCGAGTCAGAATCTTACGCCACGAGTGAGCGAGTTCGGTTTAACTGGATAGTAAGATACATAAAGTGAGCTTAATTTTCAGAGATTACCGCAATAGATTTCAAGAGGAAGATCAGATAAACGATGGCGAGCTTGAGGAAAGACTCAGCAACGGTAGGTAACACAACGAGGACGAATATGTGGTTTTCCAGTTAAACTTCACATTTCAGAAGATGATCGTGAGCCGGAATTGAACTTTCCCCCTTTGAGACCTCCAGACATAATTCGGAGCATGTACAGGTGTATCACAGAGGACACTCTTGACCTGAACACAGCCGCCCGAATCATTCAAAACGAGAAAAACCGTGGAACATTCAGCCAGGCTGTTTATGATGTATTTTTTATATTTCTGCTTATACTATTTTTTGATTTAATACAAAAATGTCAATATTGAGGAATTCGTTCGCTCTGACATAGTACATCGCGTGAATGTCTTCAAATACGATGGATTATATGGGAATCCGCACACTCTGGCGGATGCCCTTCGCGACTTTACACTCAGTAATATAGCCCACCAGTTACGCGTGAGTTGGGACTTATGCAAAATAAGTATTGCAAGTTGTTTGATGTTACTTACTTCAAAACGTCTAGGCTGATATCCTCACAGCTCAGCTGAAGAGGATCTCACGCGAGATTGATGTCTCTACCACCAAAGATGCGCCTCAAACGGATCCCAAAGTAGAACTGAGAAATTGTGTCGGTACATGGATACTAGACGCACCACCTCCTTTCGCCAAGGTAGCAGTCGTGTTTAGATTGATATGAAATCTTATGTGTACGTGCCTATGCGAGGGAACCGGTAACTACATTATAATCTAAATGCAACATTATTTTCAGCGCCTCGATTTGACTGCAAGTTTTCACTGAAGTTTCAGAGAGAGCGAAGTTAAAGTTTCAGATCAACCTCCAAGAAGCAAGTGAAAAGTGGCAAAGACGAAAAAGAGACACAACTTTTCAACAATTAACGGCTCTGTTCAGATTTGTTCTCATGCAGGTGCACATCTAGAGTAGCATTCAGCAATCAAATAATAATAATTGCGCATTCTTCACACAGGCAACAGACCCTCCGGAAAAGATACAAGACTATTCTATCCGCATGAACAATAGAGGTGGTCGCAATGGTAATCTAAAAGACCTGCCAGATATAGTAGAAAACATACTCGTAGGTGAGATGAAGCGTTGTGATTAGCACATTCCTTAAAGGTCTAATTATGCTTGTGTTTAGGATTCGCCGAGGACATGATGGGCTACGGCCGTGATGAGATAAAGAACCCAAGCAAAGTAGACTTGTCAAATTCGAGGTCTACTTCCTAGCTTTTCCAACTTATCTGAATTTCATCTATTCTCCATTTTTATAGATTCTACCTTGGCCTTGGCGAGAATGAAAGAGAAAGGAAGTTCGAGCTTGAAATTCTGAAAGCAGAGCGTAAAAGATGGCGCCCTGATATTTACAGAGCGTTGCAAAGAGCGCTGTGAGTTCCGCATATTAATAGTTGTCTTTCTCATATTTGCCTGACTTTGCCATTATAGCCGAGACATACGCTCCTACTCCTATGAAGACGGTACAGAGAATTTCATCTGGAAACCCAATAATGTATGTCTACTTTACTCTTGAGTTTCTAGTCAGATCTTTTCTCTCATATCGCTAATAACTACCTTTTAAGCGACAATCGAAAAGGCGATTCGAAGAGCCATGCAACACCGATGGATTCTACTGATTCATTGAGTTATTGTGAATTGTGAAACAGGACCTGTCCAAGCAAAATTGTGATGCTCTTGTACTGATGCGAATATCTTAGTTGTGGAAACACAACTTAGATAGTTCTGAGATTCCAGGGGTTTCTAACCAAAACCCCAGGAATCTCAGAACAGAAACACCAGCAGAAACTGTTCAAATTGACATCCGATACAGGACTCTCGCGGTTGTGGTTGTGGCAGAATCAAGAAATTCGCAATGCCATCAAAAATACATAAATGAGACCTAATGCGGGTTTGGATATCAGCATAGCATAAATCGTTTGGTAGATAAAGTGACAAAACCCTCTCATGACTATTGTTAAAATCCATCAATACTGATATAGATCACATTAAAAAGAGCTAAAAATTTTGCTTGGACAGCTAATCATTTTTATTGTATGGAGAAACAGAAAGAGTTACGCTAACGATTGTTTATTTCAACAAAATGTAGTTGCATGTTTTTGTTTTTTTGTTTTTATTTTATTAAATAAATAAGTGGATTAGATGTATATGATGTTATTTATTTTTAGCATGTGAATGGAGCGTAGAAATGCGTTCGCTATGCGTGCCTCCCGCGCTCGCTATGCGTGCCTCCCGCGCTCGCTATGCGTGCCTCCCGCGCTCGCTATGCGTGCCTCCCGCGCTCGCTATGCGTGCCTCCCGCGCTCGCTAAGCGTGCCTCCCGCGCTCACTTAGCGTGCCTCCCGCGCTCGTTTTGCAATTCGCCCGCGGGAGCGATCTGGGGCCGGCCGCAAAACAAGCGCGGGCGAGAAGCTAGGTTTGCCTGAGTTCATGAAAAATTGCCGCAATGACCGGTCTTCATGAAAAATGTTTCGCATATGGATGCGTGCGTCTGATATGTCGCATCTGGTATAAAATGCCCTTATGCGATCAGCTTCTCAAATGTGGCGGTGAGTTTTGCAGGCAGTTGACCTTACCGCCACTACATTTTAATGTGAAAGAATCACTCGAGAGGACTCTTCGATGCAAATCACAGCCACTAGTTTTCGACATTCTGTGGACAGTATTGCACAAGCCTGCTCAATTTCAACAACAGCAGAACTTCAACTGGTACTTCCTCTAGGGATAGTCGGTCGATTCCCGTCAAGAATTAGGGAATCCCTCAGCAGTGGACCAGAGCTTAGACCAGAAACGCTCGAACAACCGTTCTATGAGGTGTTGTTGCTGAGCGCTGGTAGTGGACGAGTGGGTGTATTGGGGTTAAGTATTACACTGGCACGAGCCAGATAACCAGTCAATAGAACTGGTACGATGCTGATACAGCTCTTGTACAACACATGTTGCGATTATTGCAGGGATGCGAAATAAATTGACATCTCTGTTCGTATCGTCACCTGCTGGAATATCACCAGGATCATGTTTGATCTCCTATGTTATGTACTTGATTATGTACCACAGTTTTGCCTTGAGCAGGAGGCGACAATTCGTTGATTTATCGACCAGACACGTCAGCAGCTCACAGGGTCCTAGGAACATTTTTGCCTCATTCCCATGAAAAACGTGATTTTTTTATTTAATTTGTAAGATATTTATCAAAAACAAAAGGCAATTAGTGAAAAAAAAAACAAAAAAAAATGAGACGAAAGGATTGGAAGTTCAGATTGGAACGGGAAAATATCATAGCGATCAGCGCACTTTAATCACTCAGCTCTCTTTGGTGGATAAACATCTATTATATCTTATATGATTATTTTTCATTAATAACACCTCACAAATGTCAGCTAGTCGTATCCAACATATCTGATCTAATAATATCTACTACATATCTTTATCCACTTGATGGCTTGTGCGTATCCGATACGTTTAGTCCTAACGCAAGAGGAAATCACGATTATTTCCTTTCCACCGGTGTTTATCCACTCTCCTACTCTATAAAATTTACATGCCTACGTTTTCTTTTCATGACAGAAATGTGGTGTACTCGGAACATTTATGACAAATAGTGCAATCCCATCTAAAATCTGGTCCACTCAGACTTGTTTACAACTTACTTTCGTCTTTTCTTGTCCACAAGTTGTCGCCTCAAAGCTTGTCTGCAAGTTGCGCAACGTGGTCGACCATTTGTTTCGCACGCCGTCGACAAGCTTCGGGCCGACAACTTCCAGACGGGAAAAGTGGAAGCAGGCTGTCAATGAGCTTTGGGTCGAGCAAGTTTCGGATGCGATAGGAAACCTTGGCCATGGATTTCTGATTACTAAAAAATAGTCCCAGCAACCCAAGTTGGTGAAAGGAAACGGATAATGAGTTCTCATCAAACAGAAAAAAATCCTGCAGTGATAAATAATGCTCATCATATCAACTCAAAAAGTTTTGATTGAATGGTGAAATTTCCTAGTAGCGCTAACATAACCTGTAGAGCGTCGGGTATTGGACTGAACGTGGACACTGGTTGACAAGGTTACTATCTTCATTGCACCTGTGCCGAGTAACAGAGCTCTTTCCGGAGTCAGAATAATCTTCCAGAACCTACTCTCATATCTGCATGATGGACAGTTGCGAGAAGATTTTGATGAGTACGCGTGCTTTCTGCAACAATAACATGTTACAATTTGTGATCTGTAACTGGTAGTGACTGGTACCAGAAAACACGAGCTACGTTCTTCATCTGTGCGGTTATCCTGACACATTCTGCACCGGCATTCGTGCCGGAACAAAATGACAAAACTGGCTTGTAGCTTGTAAAGTTAAGAATATTTATGAAAAAAGCATAGAAAAATAGTTGCAGTGCTTGCGTTCGAGTAGAAAACGATCGATTTCAATGATGAATATGGACCCGTTTCAAAAAATCGAATGTTCAGTGGAGGAAGAGTCTAGTCTCTCCTCACATTTTTCCCAAAGTTGCGATCCTCTCCCCTTCTCCGAAGATTTCAATCTTCAAAATGTCCAAAATCGAATATTCGAATATTCGACAATTGTCGGAAATCAAATGTGCGCGTATGAGCATGCATCTCAGCTGTCGAGCCCTGACATCTGCTATCCAAAGGCTTCACTGCTGCTGTGTGAGGTGTTTTCTACGTAGAAGCGGAGAGGCACATGCTGAACACTGCACAGCGTCATGTGTTGTGCGGTCCGCCTCTGCATCTCACATGCGATGTACCTTCAACGCTATTTTCGCCCGCTTTTCTGGCGTTTTCTCGGCTTTGTCGGTTTTGCGGATCTCTCCTCGCTGTTTCTGCTTCTAGAAGTTTCTTACTTGTTACATATGCCATGTCAGTAATGATCTGTTATCTTTCTGTTCCTCCCTCTCTCTGCCTGAAATAGCCAAAGATCAGCTCCACATAATTAGTTCTCTACTCTGAAAAACTGACAAGTCTCCTGGATTCTACCCCTCCCTCGGTGGTGGAAGAATTGTGACCTTAGGCATTTGCTCCTTCACCCTCTGGCTACGTAGATGACTTTCATGCCGAATCGTTATATGTCAGTGCAAAAAGACCAATCCAACAAGCAGTCGTGCCTACCTGTTTTTCAACTCGAAATCCTTTTGTGGAATAATCCATCCACTTAGTTTGATGTTCAGAATTCCATAACTGAGAAAAGCTTCGATAAATGTGAGCTAGGAACGCATCTCGAAGGCGTCGAATAGTAATTTTGACATCATTTCTTTCCTGCTGCTGTCATCCTTCCCTCAATTGCTGTCATTCCTCGGGGCCGCGGGTCACCATGAGCGAAAACGGGGCGAGTAATCCATCCATGATTGGTCGGTCACTTGAACGATCCAGTGACAGGAGTCCTGACCCTCCCCGTTTTGCCTCATTATGACCCAAAATCATTCATCGGCAACTGAACAGTTTTGTGTTTCTACGTAAAAAGGAGCAAAGCTTGAGCAGCACTTGAGGGGAGGATGGCAGCAACTAGGAGGAGGTGCTGCTAGAGTTTTTACTTGGCGTATTACATTGTTTGGGCTACGTTTGAGGTACCAGCGTGGACTGTGATAAATTCAGTTTTTAAAAACATACTCAAGTAGATTTGCTCCAACTGAGGGATCAAAACCTGCACAGCTAAGGTGGCCGTGAGTATGAAGGTGAAGGGTTAGCCCACCCCCCCCC
>JARK01000088.1:33537-60588 GCA_000688135.1 Ancylostoma ceylanicum | reverse complement strand
TTTGCCCCCCCCCCCCCCCGGCCCCGCCTCCCGAGAAGAAGTCACCAATTTGCCGAAGTTACTTTGCAAAAAAAAAAACAAAAGTTTTGTAAAGCTTCACTAATTAGTTAAAATTGATTATTTAATATTATAAAATATATAGAATAATAATAAAAATATAATTTTCATCATTTTTATTTTTCATCCGGGTGCGCGGAATGGCAGAGCTGCAACTATATTCCTACGCCAACTGAAAGGCATCTATGGTGGGATTCATGCACCTTCCCGAGAACGTTCTGAACTTCCTGCTCATTAAGAGTGGACGGGTTTGGCAAGTAAAATGTCGCATATCTCAATGCCTCTGCTATTATTTGTAACTTTTGACTGTGACGTCTCGTTTGAACAAAGTAGTACATTCATTTCGGCCCAAAGAACTCGTCCACTTGAGATGAGCGCGTGGATCACGGCTTTCCCGGGATGTTCATGAATCTCACCATTGATTGACACCACCACGGTGGCGTTGACCTTCTCACGCAGCGTCTCCCTCTCCGCACCCGGCGGCGTGTTGTGTACGGGAGGATTCTATTTCAGCGTGGAGGCATTTGTTGCTGTAAAAATAGTTGATGAATGATGGTGTAAGCTGGCGAAGGCGGAGAACACCGCTTTGTGCCTGAGTTCCTGCCGCATGCGCTCCCAACTGACTTCCTCACGCTGACGTTCATAGTACGTTGAGCACGCTGGCCACGGACGACACGTCACGGATAGCGTCGAAATTCTCCTCCTGATTACGTATCACCTTAATTCTTTTTGTTTTGCTTTGGTTTCATCTTCTTTTTGTCTTGGTGTTCCTGGTATACATAGGCGAATGCACTGATCAGGACCCATTCGCCACTTCCCGCCACGTGGATTTTGGCACTCTGACTGTCTGCGCCTCCGCACTTGAAATAGATACAATAGTTTTCATGCTCAATCGATCCTCCCGCTTTCTGTTCTAACCTGTCCAGATTTTCAGGAGGAATATACGTAGGTGCGAGTGAGTCTAGGCTTTCCAGTACATGACACGACTCTCGATAAATCGCTGGCTTCTTTTTTTTTTATTGACACATGCGCAGCTAGATGAAAGAATTGGTAGAAGATGTCTTTCTACTTGAAACTATCTCTCCCCTGAAAAAGTTTAAAAATGGACTAATGGTCCTCTCAAGGAGCCAGGATTAGTATCCACGAAACACATTTTCGCGTCCTCCGTCTCCGAGCTTTACGTAGTCTTCATGATCACCCTGACCGGTGACCAGCATTGGTTAGCTGGCGTTACATGAATTTCGGCAGAGCATGCTCCATTAATTCCATCGGTCGAAAGTGGTCGAGACACCCAGAGCTGCGGTGCGTACTCGTTGCGGCTGATTTGTGATGTGTGTGGTCATGATGAGGCAAAAAAGGGGTGCCGCGATTGCATGATTGGTTTAATTGAATCCTCTGGGTGGGGGTCATGATGAGGCAAAAGTGGATGGGCAATGTGTCTGCGATTGGTTCAGTCAAACCTTCGTCCTGCCCTTCAGCACTTACTCGGTCTAACTCGCCAGGGATTTCACATTGTTGCCCATGCAAATTTCGATGTGGGTGGGGACGAGTTGACGCCGAAGGCGAGAAGACACCGCCGAATTTTGCCTCATCATGACCCGCACCCGAATCCTGTCCCCGTCTTTCTCTGTCGACTCGTACCGATTTCACCATAAATGCACACGCAAAATTAGAAAATGAGTGGGAAAACTCAGAAGGGTCGCCGTCCCATTTGCCTTCATGGTAACTCACCCCCATTTACAAAATGATGCGAATGCGGCTGTGGTTAAGTTGTTTAATCTTCCATTAAAAGCAGTTCCCCAGCTCATTCGGGAGGTCGAAGATATCAGCAGATCCTTGCTCTCCTCGCCACACTGATCACTACAATGTACATGAGCAGTCACAAAAATGAAGAAAACACCGTTTTTGAAAAGGTCTGAAGTTCAGATTTTGCGGATCACTTAGGCGGAGCAGTCCTTGTGTGCTAGTAATCTGCCACGGCTGCAAAGTTGGCTAACGAATCTTGTCGTGTTGCATCAGTAAGTTCAACCGCCTCGCACGTCTATTTGGTCCAGCAAAGTGTTACCGATCCCTTACAGAATCCGTGCCAATATTGTGTTTAAAGGCGGTTTTGAGACATATCATGTGTACCTCTAGAATCAGCATGACCAGAGTCCGCCTAAGCTCAACTGAGCCAACGTGGCGTACGCGAACGAACACGTCGCAGCGACCGAAGCCCATTAAGCGGCTGTGAGTTGTGTGAATGAGTTGATGGGGTTTATTCGGCTCCGTATAATGCACAGCCTGGAAACTGTAAACAATGTCTCACCCGTAGGCTGGGAGACCGCCAGTGGAGCGTCATCCAGCCATTAAAGACGATGACGAAACCACTATCGTATCCATGGCGGACTGTCATAGGTTGAGGGTCCCAGAGCGAAAGCGTGTCTGAGCCTTAAAAATCGGCCAGCCGTCTCACAGTCTGCGCATCAGGGCTACCATTGTCTATGAGTGCCGCGCGTTATGACCCCCCCCCCTATGCCTGCTGTTTTCGGGCTTACGGCGCTTTGTTGAAGAGGTAGGCCCGCCCACATGTCGTCGTTGCTGGCGTCGTAGTAAGAAATCCATTTTCAAAGGACTGCACATAGTCCGTTTGATGAGAATGGTTTCAGGAGGTGTTAGTTAAGGAAATGTATTTATGCATACCATCCATCGTTGTTCATTGTGCACGCGAGCACCCTTTGTGAACTGGAGCATGTTTTCCTATGGCTACCGCAATTATCCCATATCTCTTGGCCCATGTAGAGCTCTTGAACTTGAAATCCGTGCTACACATACGGTTTGGACTCCACGGAACAAAAAACCTGGCTGGGCAAAACTTAGACTGGACCTTGCCTTTAGGACCAATTCACCGAATTCGGGCTAAATGAGTGATTTCTTCATGTTTTCTCTTCATAAATTATGTTATTGCGTACTGCAGTGGTGAACCGACAAAATATCAGCCTGTCTGAATTCCGGTGAATGGCTCTTCAATGAATCTCCAAACACTAAAGCGGAGACCACGTCCAGCTATCACAATTCAACTGCACGCAACGCGTACGCGCTGCAGTTGTGTTCGTCTATCTTCTACGGTTGCGCGTCTACGAACACTGACCACCCGCACGAGCAGTGTGAAACCATATTGCTTTTTCAACTTTGGGAAAAACAACCAAAAGTGGTGGAAAAACTGTCCTCTCTTCTGGGAAAAGACCGAGAGCAGCAGTCTTCCACATAGTGTTCGAGAGGGGGCGATGCGGGTGGGTGGAAAGTATCTGCTGATCATCGATGGATTTTATAGACTGCATACAATGAAGATCAAGTATAGTTTAAACCGTACAAGAATTTTCCAGAGCAATCTTGGGGTGGGTCACTACCGTTGAGCAGAAACCACCGTAGGATGGCTGTTCTGATGAACATTTAAGCTAGGAGTCAGAAAATTCCGCGATTCAAACAAAGAACTGTTGTCCTTCACAATTGAGGACAGACCATGTAACGTATACAAATATATGTGGAAGTTCTATTCCACCGGAATCCAAGAAAATCGGATGAGAGGAAGACAAAAATCGATGCTGTAAGAGAGCAACTTCGGCTAATCTATAAAATTCCCTCATCCGTCAGCCATCTGGCAATTAACCTGGAAGCCTGGCCGAGTTTACACAGGAACTTGGCGCTCCAAAAACGCCTGCGTCCATCACACCATCACATAAACTCCACATGTCTCGTTTTCATTCCTCAACAACTCAGCACCCGGCCGACTCGCCATGCTTCTGCAGCCAGTGTGAGCCACATTCCACGTATACTTCACTTTTTCGTTGGTGCAATAATACGTACATGAATATGCAGCTGTGTAGTTGTTCTGAAATATGACGTGCGGAAGTTTCTGGAGCTTGCGTAGTTCTCAGCCCATTGATTGGAAATATGGTACCAATTAGTGAATCCAATAATGGGGTGGGGACTTGAGACTACTCATGGGGCTCATTCCACCTCTGAAAGAAATAGCACGCATTGAAGTGAAATTATTGAGGGGAGAGGGGTTCAATTTCGTCCCCGTAGTATTTTGACGCAAAAATTCAAAACGACAAATAACTGAGGTGCCATTGAAGGGGCCCCCGCTTTGCACACAGGCTATAACTTCCAACGAGGCTCTATCGAGGTGACTTTATTGCCGGTTGATGTGTAGGCCACAATGGCTCGCTGTGAAGATTGACACCTGTACCTCACAATAAAGTATGTGGTAGTAATCTGATGTAAATAGGATCACAACTGAACTCTGCTGCAGCTTCTGACCCAGATTTTGACGGACTTGTGCTAGGATTCATGCAATATTAACCAGGACTCTGATACATCGCTGAAATTACCCAGGGTAAGCGTGTTTACGTGAAGTGTTAACGATGGGCAACTTTGTGTGCGTGTTGACACGTTCACCCTGGGTAATCTCAACGCTGTGTGCTGTTCCAGGCAAAGTAACATAAAACAAAGTAAATTAAAAGACGTGGTTGGTTATCCTATGGACCACGTGATATTAGGAGACGCAAGAAGCGCAAGTTAGTTCGCTAGCTTGGTTTCACCCGGCTACACTTTTGTGAATCCTGGCCTAGCTCCACTTCTTTTTTTCTATTCTAGAATTCGTAATATGCGCAAGAATAGAGGCTGGTATGAGAACTACGTAAACAAACTCTGAAATAGATAAATAAATAAATAAATAAATAAATAAATAAATAAATAAATAAATAAATAAATAAATAAATAAATAAATAAAACTCAAATGAACACTTCTGTTGTACGAACAATGCTCTCAGGTTATTGCTTGTGCCTTGCCCCAGTACTCTATACTTCTCGACCATTTTTTTCCTCAATTTCACTGTTATTCTCGTACCGGGGCCTACATATGTGCGTCACAGGATATGCCCGTGGAGGGTGAACTTGTTGACGTCCGCGCTAACCATGGGTAAATTTGTGTTCTCGCACGAGTGTAAACGAATATTCCGAAAATAGTCTCAGCCATGCATGTGGCCCGGGCGAGCGGACTCCTAGAGGTAGGGACGATGCAGTGCTTCCATACTGCATACTATAGCAGGTAATTTTTCATCGATTGCGGTTTTTTATCCAAAAAAAAGTTTAGTCGAGCGTTTGTAGTAGCTGAACTGAGAGCTCATCAAGGTAAACATCGAAAACGACGATAGCTTTCCTTGGAATTGTTAGGAAGCCTTTGGATTTCACTTCCAATTATGAGCAGAGTACTTAATAGATAAATAATCTCATCTAAATATTTTATAAATTTCTAATATATTTTCTGCTCTACGACGAAATGGTTCTGTGTTATCAATGGAATGATAAATTAAATGAAGACAAAATAAATCGGCTGAGTGCAGGATCCTTCAGTTTTGCTAAGTGAGCAACTTTATACTGCAAAAGATTCCTAAAAATGATCTTCAGGAGCTACTTCAATCTTGAATCGATTTTCAAGGCACCCCACTAGGGTATATGATCCATGGCTCAATTTCGCCTGAACACCATGAAAATATAATATTGTATGTATGTACATGTAATATATAGTCGCTAAATTATGTATTTTATAACAGTTTCTTTTAGGTAGAGCAAGGAATGCGTCCTAGAATTTTCTTGCTAAGCAGGCTGTTGTCCTTTTTCACTGGTCTTTTTTCGATTCTTGATGACTGCAATCCATCGTCGGTGCAGATGTTACTGCTTGAGCACGTTTTAAAACTATTTGCCTGGCAGCTGGTAATCACAAGTTCAGTGTTCATGCATCAATGTTTTTCATTAGAATAAGTAGCAAATTTGGAACTGCACAACATTCTGCTAATGTTTGGTGCCATTGTACAAATATTTCTTGGCAGTGAACAACCTTTAAAAAGAGACAGTGCTGTGATCAAAGTGTAGAGAAATTCTTTCCCAACTTCCCACCTGCTAAGAACATGCTAGCACCAAAGAGTAGAGCATATGGGATGCGTGCAGTGTCTCGTTGATGTGTCAGTTAACTTCATCTAGTAATTTCATATCCTCAGCCATAAATTCGGAACAAGCTGCGCAGCTGACTCCTAAAAATTTTCCAGAACATTGGAAACCATCTTGAGCTTTTTTTATGAATCACGAACATGCCATCTTGAATTGACCACAGGGGCTTTTTTCGAAACTCTCCGCGAACATCCACAGTGCAGGCAGACTCCTGCACATTGTGCAGCTTGCAGCTGTTCTTGAAAGCGTGGGAGAGTAAATCAGCTGACGAATGTAAAACGTTCATTACAGCACATCAATTGTGCCTTTAGGCGGCTCCGAGGAAAGAAAAGCACCACCGAGTCACTGAAGAAGGTGCTGGCTATGTAAACTCAGCAGCTACACGTATTTCACATTTCTTTCAAGCTCTTCTTTGTCGTGGGCGGACAAAATGTGCAGAGCGTGTGTTAGATGTCAGTATCTTGCACTAGCTTGTCATGCCGCGGTGATGGACTTCGGCGTGTCCAGCACGGTCAATCGGCTTCTGAAAATTATTTTTCCAGCCCTTCTACGAGGCTTTTACTCCTTCTCGTCGAGACCTCTTGATTCATGATAAACTCTGCATGGGTTGTCTAGTTTTTCTCAGCCAACAAGTTTGGGTTAGCATTTATATGTACGTAGGAGGTGTCTGAGGGAGTTGATCCAGAACGCTAGAATGTTCGAGTTGGACTTACCGGAACCAGACCTCCGGAACACTTCTGGCCCTGATCCCGGTTGCACCACTAAAATTACCCAGGGTAAACGTGTTGACATGCGGGCCAACGTTGGGCAAACTGTGCGCTGTTGACACGCTTACCCTGGGTAATCTCAACGCGGCCTCTGGTTCCGTATCAACGATGATGGTGACGCGTTTACCCTGGGTAGTCTCAATGACGCGTGCTGTACCCGAACATATTTTGAAGCACTTGTCCTTTTGAGTTTCTTATCCCAGAGATCTTTAATGGAAAAAGACTTTTAACTTCTCGACGAGTTTTCTTTTGACATCCCGGTCATTCAATCCTTTTTTCGGGGATAACTTAAGTTTTTCTAATTAGGAAATTATGTAACTATAGAGGAGATTATTTATGCGCATTTCTTTTGTCTGTTCTTTTTCGAAGAGGATCTTCATGCCATTTTTCAAAGTTCCAATCCTTGAAAATTCTCTGCAAAGCTCCTTCAACATCCCTATGCATGAACCTCGGGATCAAACTAAAAGAGCATTTAAAATGATGCCCATCAGTAGTGGACGCAGGGGAAGGGGGGGGGGGGAATGTCCGTCAGTGGCGGATGCCCCCCGAAAATAGGTCGCCAAAATTTTGGAATTTCTTTGCGACACAAATAAAAATCTTGTATTAGTTTATTTTCGTTTGTTTATTTTTACTACTATTTTCAAAAATATTCATTATTTATTATTAAAATTAATATTTTTATTATCTTCCATCTGAGTCCCCAAAACGGCGGAGACCTCATTTTTTCCCACGCCCCCCTCCCGCCCATTTTCTGCGTCCGCCACTGATGTCCTTAGCTGCAGGCCATTCAATCTCAAATATAAGATCACTTTTTTTACAAAATGAAAAGTTCAGTCTGGTTAGCAGATAGTGTTACCGTAACTTCCTGGCATAAAATAAAGTATAGTTCGCACGTAACTACACTGAACACAACCAATTAGGTGATTAGTGTCTACCAAACATTGAATCACCTATCACTGTCAATTCAGAGAGGGTAGCTTGAACCCTCTGCTGCTCAGAAATTACGGTAACACTTCCTGCTCACCCGACTGAACTTCTCATTTCTTTTTTTTTGCGGCATATGTTACGATTCCGGCTCTCCACATGATTTTAAACATTGAAAGTACACTTCCAGAATGTCGTACGAGACAATCTCGGTGCGGATGAACCGCAGCGATCCCAGCATCCGATGGGGATTCACACTACGACAGCAGGGTAATAGGATCGTTGTGGCAACGGTTCGTTCCTCAGATTTTTCCTCCACTACTTGATTAATGATCGCTGATGGCTTCGATTGATGACCAACGACATTACTTCTTGTTCCCTAGGTCGACAGAGACTCACTATCGGACAAGGCTGGCATGAAAAGCGGTGACGAGGTGGACACGGTCTGTGGAAGAAACGCCGTGGTGAGCAGCGCTGAGCACTTATTTTTTGGCATAACATTCCAGAGATTTTTCGAAACCTTGAAAACGCTGCACTAATTGCCAGGCACATTACTCAAAACATCCATCACCTATCCATCATTTTACACAGTTGGGTTGAGCCATTGTGACATTGAACGTCTCATTCCTTTTTATGCACCAGCATTCCACAGATGCAAAAATGTGTGGGTGAAGATGACCAGGTGTTGGATAAGCGACATGAAATATGAAAGAATAAAAGTTGAACGATGATAACAGTAGATGATCTTCTTGTTATGATTCTGTTTCAGAATATGAGCGTAAACGAAGCGAACAGCATTGTTGATTCGTCATACCAAGAGGTGCATTTCAATCTAAGAAGGTGAGCTTTGTCTTTGTGATTTCTGGCGAAAAACAACTGTATTGAAACCAATATAGTACATTTTGGGTTAATCATCTTTGCACCGCAGAATATCGTCATCTAGTCTGCCGGGGTGCACCACCTGGGCGGCGCGCTATGGGCTTGGCCAGAATTGATTTTTTGCTCATGTTTCTTTTTTCAATTCCGGAATGCTTAGGTCAGTATGGCAACAAACATAGGCAAAACATGAATTCCGGGTCTCGTTTTTGATATTCTGCCCGTATAATATTCTGCGCACTACGCGAAACTCTCCGCACAGGACCCACTCTACGCTTGCGAAACCAAGCTCGCCGCATAATATTTTGACCGACAAGGAAGTACCCTCAGGAAAAACTCCACCTATGAATGCAGCGCTTTATTATTTTTCTCGAATCCCTATTAACCCTATGATGCTATTCTTCAATTTCTTCTCAAAAGAATAAAGATGTTTCGAATATTTTTTGTTTCTTTCTTGGGGCTTTGCACCTTGATTGCGTACTTGTATTAAGAAAGGGACGTTGGTAGGTGGAGTTTCCCATGCGTAGTGCTTCGTCGGTAAGCGTTCCACGTGCCGAGCAGAACTACACGCGTGTAATATTTTGTCGGGCAGAGAATTCTACGGGCAGGATGTTGTTAGGTTGTTACATAAGTTCCCGCTGTTTTTGTTGGGATTTTGGAACATTTGTAATAATTGATTATCGATTGAATTTCGCATATGTCCATACATCATTTTGAAGCGCATGATCTCGCAAACATTCCTGTATCTGAAGCTTATTTTTCCGCCTTGTTATGAAAATGTAATTAATTTTGAAATGAACCCTCCGGAAAGGCAAATTTGGTGACTACACTTCCACAAGTTATAATTTTACCATAACGCTGCACTAGCTAACCAAATTCGGATGGAGTAATCTCAAGGCCATTCTCATTCTCTTTCTTACATTCCCTCTCCATATTATTCTCGTGCGGTCTCAAGCACAGGCATCAAACTTGGCAACCCGAAGTTCCGGTTATGCCATTTTCTCTCTATGGTTAAGGCGGATTGAAGTGGGATTTTTTCTACTGTGACTGCAAACACCAAACATTTGCGAACACCAGTTGGAAGAATTTTACGGCAAGTTCTGAGCGTCCTGTGAAAATCACGCTATTTTCCCTTACTGTGAAGGGCGCCTTCATTTTGATTGTCAAACTCTTTGCAAAGGCAGAGAGCTGACAGAGGAATTTTTAGATATGCATCATGTAGCACAAATCTTACTTTATTCGAGCGCCGGTTACCAGATCGCAGGAATGCCTACTTTGCGAGAACGGATTTTCCAAAGTCAGTCACCTCCAACACCACCCGACTCCCTTCTTTGCCTCGTAGTTCAGCGAATTCTAAAGCAGCAGAGTCGAACTTCTGCTGTAAAAACGGCAGAGGTCCAGCGACCATTACGGTGCATTCTTCACCTTACATCTCTTGTTATTTGATTTTTAGTGAAACTTTTTTTCTCGAAAATTTCAAAACAGCGGAAACTTATGTAACAACCTAATATATATCGCACCTTTGCTTTGCTGACTTTGCTGACTTTTTTGTACTCACACATCCTTTCAGCTGCTATTTTGAAATGTTATGCAACCAAAAAACCATTGCGGCTAAGAAGATGAATGATGCGCAATTCGTCAAAAACGATGTTGCGCTTTCCATACAAGAACAGACCAACGTCAATTCGTTCCTGAATTGCCTTCAAACTAATTAAAATACGAGCACATATTAACATCAATTACGAAATTCAAAATATGTATGTGCACATATTAACATCAATTGCGAAATTCAACTTAGTAGGTCTCCTTCACCTTACTGATGAGTGCAGGAGGAGACTTAGTACGACTTTAGTTTTCGTGTAAGGCTCATGCATGAAATGAAAATTAAACTGACCAGACTTGGAAATTCCGAAACATATCACAACTAAAGAATACACTGATCCAATAATATCTGCTTCACAAATAAAAGATACCTGTGCCCTGTTTCTTTTTTTCGGATATGATTTTTCAGGTACGTCACAACGCATACCTGCCTCCCATGGACTCTCACTGAAAAGGACAACAAACTGATCGTCGACGATATGCAGCCAGGATACGGCTCTGGATTTGGCGGTGTTCGTTTGGAACGATTTAACTACTAGTGTAGAGATTAGAAGAGTGACGAGCTTACGATTATGTGGTGTCAAACACCACCCCCTCTTACCGGTTTGGCATTATTTTCTGAAAGAATCACATCACTGCGACTGATTGCCGGCTTCTCCAGGATTTTACTTTTGTGCTGTGTGACTGATGTGCAATAAACAGCTAGCATTCTTGGTTTTTTTTTGCGTTCCACAACATCGTAGAATCGCTCCAAGGGCGTAAAAGTGAACTTACAGGCCTGAACTTTAGTACCACATGGGGAAATTTTGAGGGGAATCCGGGACAGCGGTGTTTCACGTAGCATTTGTTGAAGAACATAAATGTGATTCACTTCTTAAAATCAGTTTCAACTTCTAAACTGGGGCTACCGGGGTTGTCTCTCCATAGGATGGGTTTTAAGTCAAATGGTAGTACTCCATCAGCTCGTAGCTATGCATATTTCGCTACCCTAATGCATCTATCAAGTTCGTCATTGAATGTTGAACAGTTTTAGAGTGCTTACGCTTTTTTCCATCTGGAGTTCTTTTGCGTAGCCTAGATATTTGGCTCAGTGCGTGGCGCTTGGCTGTGTTTAGTAGCCTTTAAAACTAATCTGAATGAGTTGATCTGTTGTTCTGCTGACGTAATTCGTTAGTGCTTCACTGCGCAAATTTCGACCTCGGTTCGCTCCAGCTTCATGGGTAGTACTTTGCTCTTTAGGTAGCGATCTTGGGTAATATGAAAAGTCTTTTTCACGAAAAGGGTGCTGTATTCCCGAGACCGTTTCTAGTTTCCGCCCTCAACCAAAGTATCGAAAAACGTCTCAAAATAGAAAAAAAAAACAAAGAAAAAGTTAGGGCACCTAAAGGGAAAATCGTCATTTTTCAAAAGAAATTTGAAGCCAAGAAAGGGGTACAGCCTTTCCAGAATGAACGTTAGGAAGGGTTATAGAATTTCCCTATTTTTGAATGATTGAATTTTCAAATTTCACTACTGTACCTCCCACGTAAGTAGTACAAGCGTCAGCAAAATTGTTAGCGGACAACTAAACGCGCTGCAGATATTTTTCTGGAAGAAAATCACTTTTGGGTCAAAATCAATCATTCTTGGGAAATGCATAGAGAAACTCTTTTTTTCGAAATGAAAGTCTTTTGTAGATGTAGCTACAGGGTATATATGAATGTGTTCCCAAATATATGTAGAGTAGATTGTACCGTCAGAAAGAGCTCTAGAACTTTCGTAAGTGTTTCAGCAATGATTTCTATAACCAATAGGAGTTAGTAGTTAGTAAAAAAGTGTTACTAGATTAGAATCTGTTCTGTAGTTCGTTCAAGTCATTAGGGGTAAAAATGACTCCAAGTGGAAAACATGGGAAAGAGACGTAAAAGGGTAAAGTTATAATGCTCTGTGATGTCCAGTAGTAACCTCGCTCGATTTTCTGCTCAGACTAAAGCTGTGTTTGATGAGCTCACCAGCAGTTTTTTTACACAGCTCAGTGAGCTGTCCTTCAGAATGAGGTATTGAGCTGAGTGCTGGCTTTAAATTTGTGATTTTTTGTGGAGTTGCAAACTATCAGAGAAAAGCCCATGAGTCACAAAAGTCGTAGAGAGCTTTAAACGCGTGTCGCAGTTTGTGTCGTAAATGTTTCTAGACCATACACAGACGATTTCAGAGCCATGGATTCGATTCCCGCAGTCGTTCTACTGCAGCTCACACGAAATCTTCATGGGACACATCCAACCAGCTAAGGAGTACAACTGCACCCTATCAGTCAAACTATCAAAGCAACTACTCAACGCATAGGTTAGTGACCTCACCAGTTGCTGATGTTTTTAAGGATGCTGGAAGTGTTACGTGGCCGGTGGGAAGACTAGTTGATACACGTGTCTCAACTACGATTCATCTACATTTAGCTCCACTCGTGCACCCCACCAAGGAAGCTATGTCGCGACAAACAGTCAACCACGAATGTATCACAGCCCTTCAACATATTCCCGACATGAAGAGTCAAGTTACAGCAGGAACAACACGACTTCATATGTAAGTTTAAAGTTGAGCGCCGAGAGCTGGCGAGTGCTGCTTGAGCTCAAGCTGTTCGCTTTTTCTCAAGAAAAAGCCGGTTTACAGCACTCTTACACATTTCGACAGCACCAGCGCTTTTTCGCCCGCCAGTGATTACTTGAGTTCTCGTCAATTTGTTTTCTGAATGAGATCGATTATTGATTGGCATGCAGATTCGCAAAGGATCACCGCTATGTTTAGGGGAATGGAAATATTCCTACATACTCCTCTCACACGAAAACCAACTTCACATCTGGCGACAGCGCAATGCCACATGGAGGAGCCAGCGGCGGCAGATTTTCGTCGAACGTTAATCCCACTTACACCACGAATTTTGGTGCTCAGCGACATCATGATTCGCATACCACTGAAACACGTCATCCAACTGCTGCGCAGAACTATAGGTGCAGTCAGGAGATCAAAATTCAACTAGTAACAAATGCCTAGTGAATTTCAGCTTCAACAACGGCCTCACTAGCACGGCCTACAAGCCTGGTTCTGGTGGAGTACCATTGAACCAAGCGACGTTCATTCAAACATCGCAACACTCACCTTCACTCCATCCTAGTGGAGTTTCACCAGGTCAGACTTTGTCCCCAGGTCAGACCAACTAAACCTTACATTGCACTAAGTCAATTAACTATAGGAGGCACAAAAATCTACTATCATTCGCCATCGCCACGAACACGACGAGAACTTTCTCCATATGCTTCCGTCCAGCATCTGCAGGTATGCCTTTGTTGCCGTTGTTAATGTTGTTCACACATTCTTAAATTTAGTACAATTCACCAATGAACATTTATTCTGTGGAGTCGGCAGCTGAGCAGTACACGCAGCAGACAGGACGACCCACGGAGTGAGCTGTTTACGTTCTACTCATGCAAAATTCTTACTCTCTTGTTCCAGCTTTTTTTGTTCTTTTTTCTGTTCCATGCAATAACATTGAACAAAGGCTAACTATTTCTTAAGTTCATTCTGTTCACTAAGGTAACATAATAACCAAAAACTGTATTTAGTAACGAAAGTATGTGCACACGTCAGGACGGTGAAGTTAAGTGAAGCTGGTATGTTATGAGTCCACTAAGAGAGGTGTTGGTCATGATGAGGCACAAAGAGACGTACTAAGGTTGTGCGATCGGTCCAATCAAACCCGTACCCCACCCTTCACGATCGGATAGTATTCGTTCATAACGGCTGCAAACGCCAAATTTGAATGAGATTGGGAACGAGTTACTACCCCATTTTGGCTCTCACCGTCGCCTATGGTCGCTTTGTCGCAACTTCATTAGAGCTGCTCCAATCAAAGCAATTTCCACCGGAGGAAGCTCTCGGTTTACTGACTTCCTCCAAGCAATCGATATATCGATCGGCGTAGCGCAGTGGACCGCATCAATTAGATCACGCGTTGAACCCGAGCTAAAGCTTAACACATTCGCGACCTTACGCTTTTGGAATGGTGTGTCAAGTGGGACACACGCGCTTTTGTACAAGTAGGACCCGTGCTCAACCGCTTGAGCACCTCGTCCCACGTGTAAAGAATTTTTCCTCTGCTGCGTAGTACTCCGAAAATTCAGGAATCTGAGCAAACCAAACGCAAATATTCACTACCTTGAAACTAATTCAAGAAGTACTCCTGCATGAGAGGTAGTAAGTAAGTAAGTAAGTAAGTAAAATTTCATATTTTTCTCTTTTTGCAAAGAGAAAACTTTTTTCTCTTTGCATTGTATGTTTTTTCTCCTTGCATTACATGTAACCACTGTGTTCTTGTTTGCAAAATCATCCGTTCGTTATTTAGTTAACAATACGACTTTTGATGGTACACCTGTAAGTGGTGTATTACTAAATAAATAGATAAATAAATAAATAAATAAATATGTATTGTTCGTTTAGTTGTCAATTTCAACCACACATTAAAGAAGTACGAGAGGATGTCTGCTCTGCCTATCGCGTGCATAAAACCCTTGAACATTTGTTGGTATACCACTACATAGGAGTTTGCTACTTATGATTGCTTCAAAAAAATATGACCCTGAAATGAGCGTGCTCACCCGGTTGAGCACGCGATCCCACGCGTCACACCATCCTTGGCAACCGGTTGAGCACATTGTCGCGAATGTGTTAGATTTGATCATATCCACCGAATTTAATTGCGAGGAGTATCTCCTAGCAAGCAATGTCGTATGGGTGTATATACATACATACATACATAGCTATTTATCAGCAAAGGAGTACAACTTCAGTCATTTCTAATTCCGATATCGCAGGATCACGATACAAAAGATGAAGAATGTAGGGGCTCAGTAATTTAAAAAAGAACTCATAATCGAGAGAAAAACAGTAGTGCTGCATAACTATTCTCTTTTTTAATGAGAATATTCCTTGGTTTATCCGTTTTTGTTTAACTTGTTGAAGAGGTGCAATACTGATTTCGGCTTTTGTCGAAGACAGCATCGCCCGAATTCTTGGATTCTTAAACTTCGCGGTGTTTTTGAGTGTTCACTAACTTTTCTACTATAATGTGATGTTAAAATGCTTCTCAAATACTCAACAAGGGTAAAGGATTTTATCATAGAAAACAAATGGTTGCAATGGTTGAATGACTGCTCGATAATGCTATAACTCGTCCAAAAGGCTCAAAATTGCTTCACTGATAATGCTTTTTTAACCTGGAAAACCTATGTTTTTTCTTGTAATGCAGTTGTGGTGGAGGAGCCGTAAGTAACATAGCTATGCTCAGCACATAAGAGAAGAAAACATCCGTAATGTTGCCTTTAAGCTTGAATCACAGAGACGCTGTTTTTGTAACTGCTAGAGCTCAAAAACGTTCTGAAGTTTTCTTTTGCAGGCTGCCAAACTACCGAACTAAATCACCAGCGTATCTCACTTCTGAAACAAAGAAGGTAACGATTTCTACGGGCGCACTATTTTCTAGAGTTAATTGGATGTGTGGGACAATTAGTGGGTTACTATTTTTGTGAAAAAAAGCATTGCTTTTATTATATTTGTTACCTGACAGGGATGGAATTCCTGGTCGAAGTGGTCATTTGTGAGCTGTGTTTACAGCATTTTTCAACTCTAATTTTAGATCCATTGCTTAAATTTCCAGTAATTAGATGCACCCGTCTTTCCTGAGCTGATTTGGAGGGACTATGCAGCTTTAACGGCGGTATACCAGCAAGGCTGCAGTTCGGTTGACAAGCACTCAGTGGTCTCAAGTGTCCAAAAGAGCTATTAACCATTATTTGCTGCTCATATATGTCAGTATTATGTTAAATCAGTAGAGTAAAACTCAGAGTGAAACCCCAGCCACAGAATACAACACTTCCAATGTTTCGTCTCCAGAAATATAAGCGGCATCCTGTATCTGTGTGAAATTTCTCTTTTGTCTATTTTCTTCGAGTAGAAAATCCTCCTCTCCTCAAACTACTCAAATCATGGCGCATACATTTCAGTTGATTGAGGAGCAGGAGCAAGGTCGTGGACATCGTATAGCCTCTCCATCAGCTCAGTCGTCTTCATTCAAGAGGATCAGCCAGGCGGTTGGAGAGCCAGTGAAATAGCTGCTTTTCATCGAACATTGTTCAGTCTTCTCTTCTTCTTGTATTTTCTTGTAATGATGCGATTCTTCTAATTTCTTTTTTCGACTTGCTCAGCGTTTAAACGTTCAAGAATGGAATTGTATGCGGAGTTCAAAGTGCTTTGTTAGATTTGTTAGACGCTAGCTGCATGTATTTCCGCTTTCATAATTTTATTCACGTAAACAATGTGCAATATGTTATAATAATTCTCTGTGCTACATAGAATACGTACGTTAAGGACAGTGCACAAACAGTGTATTGAAAACCAACAAAATGATGGTATGATGGTACGTATGAAGTAAAGTGGTTCGCAACAGTACACCGTGATCACTGAGAAATAGTACATGCACTCACTATACACAATAACAATACAAAACAGGCAAGAAACCTGAGCTCGTCGGCGTGAAAGTGGTTGGTTTGTATGTATGTGTTTGTGTGACAGACGAAAGCATTAGACGAGTTCACCCGGCAATTCTTTCACAGTTGTCGAGTTGGCAGCTCTGGAAAACAACAGTACGCTGGACGTAAACGTGGACAGGAACGGACCGAACCTGCACAACTAACAGGACGCCATTTAATTCTATGTGTCTATACTCCGTTTCAACTTTTTAGCTATGCTTATGACAAGCGCCCTCAGAGAAATACTTTATTAACTTCACTAAGCACTATGAAAAAAAAACCCTCAACATGATGACTACAGTTCGACTAACTTTGGTGTATACCTCGTTGGCGGCTCGTAGTAGTTACTTTTCGGGAACGGGACTCTAAAGCAAATTTCAATCATCGTAAATATCACACAACTCATGGCTTTAGGGGATATGTAGCTTGAGCAAACCTCCTGGAATTGTTAAGCTCGACTCTTTTTCGAGCGTTTCGGAACAGTTTACTGTTCTTGATCCAAGCGTCCCATGCATAAGTGAAGAAGGCGTACAGGAATGGTAGAATATCGATAAAGATCAGCAACAGTACTGTGTAGGTAGGAAACAGTGAGTTCTTCATCTTCGGAATGCATGGCTGCTGCAAAATGTGGCTTTTATCTCAGTACTACTCAAAGAGTATTATTCCCTTATAAAAAGGAGTCGTATAATGGTCCTGAATGCATCACTGACATTACTCAAGGCAATCATACTGACGCCCTTATTAACATTGGGTGTCGTTCTCACAAAAGACTCGTTTGCACTTCGCCGTGTAGAACTCCTTCTGTCAGGCCAGACCTGCATGCGCGTGTCTGCCACCGCTGGCCACGTCACCGAAGGATTCAGTCAGTCTTCGCTCTTACAGTCACTTCGCATGGTCATCAATTCGCTGGTACACTAATTCCAGTAGTCGCTGGATCACCGATTCCGGAAACTGGTAGTACGTTGTTGTCGATCACGCCGGACCGTAAGTAAGGTAACCGCGTACACTACTGGAGTGCCTCGCATTGTCGGGCCTATTCGCATGGGAAGAGCACCGTGGCGTTCGCGGTCAGGGCGCAGCACGAGATGGTCATTGACCAACAGGACTTAGTAAGAGTTGGACAGATTTAGGGGGACTTAGTACCAGCGTCAACATATACAACACACCTGTGCCGGTGGGGTGTAATGAAAAGTCAAAGTCTAAATCACCACATGGGTTATCACATTTTTGCAAAATTTCATGTGATTCTGAGAAGTACAGTTCATAGTGCACCTGCTGTAGACGCAGAAGGTGATGTTACGGGGCAAAATGGATGTGAAACTCGTGTCCAGCCGTCAACTAATCCCAAGTTTTCAGTGTCCAAGATGTTCAGAAACACGTTTTGCACGAGGTTGCAGTACGATCCATGGAGTCTACGGACACTTACCACCCATGCGCTTAGTGTCAGGCCGTTTTGACTTTTTCATCTTGAAAAAAAGAGCTGAAAGTGGTTCAAAAGGTGCCCTAACAGCACCTTACTATGCCTTTTAGATCAAAACAGAACTGTACATCCTCGGTAATATCCGGGAATAGCTGTTTTCTATACAGTCTTACCAAGGCCTGACGCGCGCGGGTGGTAAGTGTCCGATAGTCCATAGATGCATCATAGTTACTGTTGAAGAACAATGGAGCAAATATAAGACTACCACAAGTTCTGATAGAAATGCTTCCACCACGTGTGGGCGTGGGGCGTGCAATCACACTGGAGCACGTTTTTTCCCTCAACCCAGAATTTTTGCAAGAAATTTCACTACTTCGAAGGAGCGCTCTGATGCGGTGTCAACTTCAAGAAATGCGCTCTGGGGGTAGCGATTCTCCCCCAAAGTGGCATCCTTCGTTTTTGAGGAACCGTTTTCGTTTTTGAAGAAAAAACCGTTATTAATGGTCAAAAAGTGGTTTTTGACCATTTTTTGACCATTAATGACGCTTTTTTCCAAAAACGAAGACGGTTTCTCGAAAACGAAGGATGCCATCTTGGGGGAGAATTGGTTCCCCCTAGGCGGATTTTTTAGAGGCGAAAGCTCGTCAAAATTCTCCTTCGAGCTTGAGAAATTTCCTGACGAATTTTCCGCGTTAAGATGAAAACGCGCTCCAATGACAATTTCCTGTTCCTGACAGGTTAGCTGACAAGTTCGACCCAGTTCTCGCAGGTTCCAACATTTCCGTGTGTTGTCTAATTTTTCGAAGGTTTCGGCTTACATTTGAGATAAACTGGACTAGATCTCCACAACTCGCATGCGTTACTAAATGAAATATCATTCCTAAACTTGATTGAAGGCTATTTGTATGGATTTTTCAACATTTTCCGAAAGAGCCAAAATGTGTGGGTACTTAGTAGCCTATTTCTAAATCTAACTGGACTTAGTAGTCCCCAGCCAGTGGTGACCACCTCGTGCTCTGTCCTGTTCGCGGTTGCTCTGCTGGCCCCCGTAGACTTGAGGGTAGGGCTTCAGGCTACCTAGTTTTGTGTGTTGTAAATGGGAGTAAATTATGGGTTCTAGCACTGCATTCATGTTCGTACGCCACATTGTTGAATCGCTGATACTTGTTCAACTTCTATTCGTTGCTTTATAGGTGTATCGGTAGCCAAGGTAAGGCAAAATGTGCAGCATGGTAATTCGAGTGCCATCATGGCGCAGCCGGGCATTGGGCTCTTCGAATCACTGCTGCAACTTTCGCTGAAATTGCGAGCCCAATGCTGGACAATGGGAATAATTTTACTGTGTTACCATGTTTATACCGTGTAACCTGATGATGCACGCGGCCTTGCTTTCTATTATGGATTTCCTCTCAGTTAGTCCCGATTCAGAATTTAGCAGAACCTCATGCGTCCAACCGTTTCCTAATGTGGAGAATGAACTTCACCTGCAGATCATATTGTACCAGCAGTTCGTGTGTGTCGAACTCGCAAGCGAATCGTTCTTTAAGGGCGTTGATTTGGTATTCGTCCCTTGGGTACGCTTCCACAAACAGCCTGTCAACCATCTAAAGTCCAAGTAGATGATCGCTGTCCAGACAATCCGCTTAACAGTGGAAACTCACGCCTGGGAATTTGGCAGCTCCCCAGAGCAATGGATGTACTAAGTACAGGAATTGACCTATGCAGAAGATGAGGCAACCAACCAGAATGCCCTGAAGTGCTGTTTACAGGAGAAACTACTTTCACCAGTACTGTAGGACAACGATGGGAGCATCTAATCCAAAACTCACCCTATAAATCAACTTCGCGAGGTTACCTTCCACAGCATCACAGTGCACCAGTACGAGAATAGGGATCAGAAGAAGGGCGATCAAGAGATTCCACCAGAACAGAGTCCATATAGTTGAGTTTGTCTGGAATTTGCCCTACGGAGTGATGCTGGGGGAGGAGCGATGTGATTAGGGGGTACTCATCAAACAACATTCCGATGCTCAAACTTTTTCGAATGCTGGCAATTTCCTGTCTATGAGTGAAATGGTTCATGTGCGAATTTGCACAGCAAAAAAAAGAAACAAAAATCATAGTTTAAGAACATATAGATGTAAGAAAAACAACAAACAAAAGCATGTAACCAACATCTCTTATTAATGTCGCGTCGTATTCCAACTCTTCAACAGTCATCCATCGTCGTCCATGCTTGTCTATGTTGGTCTGATTTTCTTTCGGATAATTCTCGTCCATTGCATTTTTGAGCTCCTAAATTCCGACACTATTTGCATAGCCTTCACGAAATTCCCTGGTGGCATCACTGCATCTTAATAAGGCGATGTAAAGTAATATATAAAATTTAGTACTGAAGTGAAATTCATTATAACTCTGTAATAATTTGTAAATTTTCAAATTACCATAAAAGCTTTGATATTTTATTGCATTTCTGCAATGCTTAGGAGTTGATCGCATGGACACTTTTCTTATTTTCATAGCTTGAGGGTTAATTAGACTTTTAAAAATGTGACTTGAGGGAGGGATGCTGTCGCAGATAAAATAATGTACATCACATAAACATTTTAGCACTACTGCAGGGTCAGTCATGATCTTCCCGTTCTGTCCATTCTCTCGTACATATGTTTTGCACTGGAAAAGAATGGTCATTTTTGAAGAACGTTGGTCCTATAAGTGGAAAATGTAAAGTTAAATGTACGTACATAAATGAATCCAGGCTCAGAAAACCAGGAAACCGCTTATCATTCCTTTATTTATTTATTTAGTTATTGGTTACGTGAACGTGCGGTATATAAGAAGTATGTAAGCAAAACACACTGGAAAAGAATGGTCATTTCTGAAGAACGTTAGTCCTATAAGTGGAAAATGTAAAGTTAAATGTACGTACATAAACGAATCCAGGCTCAGAATACCAGGAAACCGCTTATTATCCTTTTATTTATTTATTTATTTATTTATTTATTTAGTTAGTTAGTTATTGGTTACGTGAACGTGCTGTATATCAGAAGTAAGCAAAACACAATGGCTTGATTAAGTATGAAAGAAAAAGAAACTGAATAGTGAAAATCAACACTAACACTTGCACTAATACTTAACACTTAATGGCGGGTGCTAAGGTAGCCGAAGAAAGTGTTTTTATGTGTAATGGTTACATTCTGGAAATTTGACGATCTGTGCACTCGAACATCTACAGTTACTCGGTTAGTTTTAACGATCGAAATAAGCTAGATCGTCTCAGCAGGGAAGATCATTGGCGCCAGCCCGGTATGATGCCCTTAGCGTCACATCATGGGTCATGGGAACCTGCCGGAACTTCGAAATATGGGTATATCGGCCACCTTCGTGGAACCGGCAGGTTGAGCAGCAAGCAACTAATCATTGCCCAGATTTACCACAGAGACGACGATAGAGCTCTATCCCGGTGCCCCCAACAAAACATTAGCAGGTCAAGTTTTAGTTGTCAAATTTGTTGGACATACTTCATATCTCGATGCTACGCAATATTAGAACGTATGCGGATAACGTTTCAACCGGCAGTCCAAGAGCATCCGTAGGGAGCAAAAGTGATGCATGAGCATGAAAAACAATAGGATGATTGGCAATTTGTGTATATCATATCTGATACTCTGGATAGAATTAGAAATGAGGAAGAGATTACGACATTACACTGGTGGCAAAAGTTTGCAGTTATTATGTGTTCTAGAAGCTCGTCAGTAGTTTCCTGAGTCTGTAGTGGTATTGGATTAGTGATTGAGCTCTGGAATATGCAGAATTGACAGTGAATTGATCATTTTAACCTATAATTCATAACATCTAAGTGGGGTGGGCAATTGCATGTGAATAAACTAGGAGAAATAAGTTTAAAAAATTTAGAAAAACTCTCAGCCATGTGAGGTCACCGGGTAAATAAGATTCTGGCTATAGTGCCTGTAGCTTCCCCCCATCATTGAGATCACCCAGAGTGAATGTGTGGACATCCATGTTAGCGATGGGTAAAGTTGTGCGCTGCTAATATCTTTATCTTAGGCAATTTCAATGATGCATGCGGCCCCTAGGCACGAGTTTTCTTGACAACCTCAACGTGACCCCGACCCAGTCTTCTCATTCTTAGACTTTCAGAGCACTTGACGGATTGGTCTTTCCGCACGAATTGTTTAGACAAACATTTTTGTGACCCTTCCCATTGTTCTCAGCTAGCATCGCTTGTTATGTGCGAGTGCGTTTTTGTTACTTCTCATTAGCGCAACAAAGATCTTTGTAAACAGTGAGGTATAAGTCCATTCAACACGCTAGTTCGAGGATTACGTCCTCTGTTATGGTCATAATGTTTTAAACCGATCTTTCACTTCGGATTTTGAACCATACGTATACTGGAGTAGAGACTCCCAGCAATTGTTTATTTCCCTGATTGTTTACACCTGTAGGGGCGGGTTGTCAACAAACAAGTAGAAGAAATCTAAGAAGCAAATAAACACGCAAAATGAAAGTAAAACCGAAAGAAATTCCGAGAAAAAAATCTAAAAATCAAATATCAGACTTATCCAACCAAATAGGAAGCCACCATGTACGAATGTAGGCACATACATATAATACTATCTTGACCAAGTTATGTAAATATTAAGATTATTCGAATATGTTCGAAGTTTAAGAAACATGTACGATCTGCGAATTCTAATAAGTCAAAAAACAGAAGGTCATAGGGAAGGGAGAGCACTCAGTCCTAGGGGAAATAAATGAAGGTCTGTAGAATTTTTTTCGAATCTGCAGCGGCCAGAGCGAAGAGGTGGTGTCATTCAAGGCCGGCACTGTTACAAAATCACGAAAAATTGAATGATTATAAACAGATTAGAAAGTGAGCTAGTAGAAAAGTATCACCTTATTTCTGGGACAATCTTGAATGCCTATCTTAGTGAAATGTAATTATTTGTATACTTCTGAAAATGATGTGCGATACACTTATAGTCTTTTAGGCTTGGATTGATTAATAACGAGATTGCGAAATTATTTTCAATTACAGACGATTTTTAGTTCGCCTTGGTTGGCATATTATGGATCACTATATTAAGTGCTGGGCTGCGTTTATACTTCATCGCGACGCGGCAGTCGCGTACAAACGTGTTCCAAGGCGATCGTCCTGATTAGACATATCGGAGCCCAAGAATTGCGAAGAGCTTCAAAACAGTCCATAAGAATGCACAATTGTCATGCCACATATGTTGTGGCCGTCGCCTTGCGAAAATGTGTAAAAACATGATATCTTGTTTGTGTAAAAATAAGATACTTCGTAAGAACAAGGTATTTTACTTCAAGCTTTCAATTAGAAAGTAAAAGAAAACTGAAAAATCGGCCCAAAGAAGAAATCAGTGCTGACCTTTGCAATTTGATGTGTTCTGTTCACGTAGACAGTTAGTTCGTCATGTACGCCTTTGTGCATCATTCCGTAGATGCACAAAATCGATGCTATGGTAATCAAGCAGCCAAAAATGCACATCCCAAGCCGCCGATCCAACTTTGACTTGTAACGTTTCATGCTCTGAAAGAAGAATGCTTTCAACGAGCAACCTAGTTGATATTGACACATCAAATCTGGGAGTGATTTTTTACTTTGAGCAATTTCTTACCACTCTGTTACGCTCCATTGTTCCCACAAATTCAAGCGATGGATCTGAATTTTTTTTGGTATTTTTCAGTTTAAATTCTACAGAAGTGATGAGACAGCAGACGACGCAAATTAATATGTAGTAAATTGTAGCATATGTATAAAAAGGAGGTTTCTTAGAAAAGAAAGCAGTGTGGATCCAATAAGGAGTACGTAGATATGCATAACGCGTGTACATATATTGATAACTAAAAGCATCCTATTTCCTACAGTGCAGAAAGATCAGAGAACGATACTAGCATAAAGCTCCGTATCTGTCGGAGTAGTTGCGGCAACCTATCACAAACCCGTGGGATAAATCAATTGATTTTCTGATCAAAAACCTCAACAGGCACTTACACATAAATGATTCTGCCAACGCTTCCCTCTCTCAGCAGAATGCACACACTTGAAAAAAAAAGCCACTGCACATTGAAGGAAGTCATTTCAGTGGAAAGAAGCTAGCCTAGCTCCAAACTGGAAAAAGCAGTAATGCACGATTTGGGGAAACAGTCGAATATCAAGTGCAGCCGCACTACCAGAGTACAGTCGTTCATCTCTCTAATCCGGGCAATTTATACTACACGCGCGCGTTCGGAGTGCGTGAGAGGGAAAAGATAGCGGGTGTACCTCCTTTGCCACTGGTCTCTATTCACTATGCCATCCATAATGACTGTTGATCCATCCACATATACTTTACTTGACAAGAGACAACAGGAAGTGAATTTGGAGTAGATCATGGACCATTGTCAAATGAAAATCAACCGGATAAAAATATCCTGCAGCGAAACGAGTGGATCACACATCCGCTGATAGGTTTTTATTGGTCCTATTGGCTAGCAGATATTCAGATCACACTGTCTTATCCGCTAGAGCGCATTTACCCACTGGATTAAGTATACTGGGTACAGGGCCAGATCAGTTTCGATTACTCTACTTCATCAGAACGCTATAGGACAAATTGTTCCAGGTGCGTGCGGTCGCGCGTCAGGTGCATACATCCATTTGGGAGGATTTCCCTTGAAGGCTTGCCAACGCGTTATGTACATCCCCAGTGAAAAGTGCTCGTGAACGCCACAAGCCCGCAAACGCATGCGTCTAGGCTGCGTCAGAGCTGCGACTGGTCCTCTCCTTCATGATGTAAACGTACACACGTCCGGAACACGCATCTTTGTAGTAAGAGCCCTCACCACCCCCCTCCCCACCGTACATGAAAACTTGACCCATTCTTCACTTTCATCGTGAATTTTAACACTCGATTAAATGGAATAGCAAAGAATTTAGGCAAGCGAATGTTGCTGCGAGGTGGCTATTATGCATTAACACTTACAGCGAAGGCCGGGAAAATGGTGTGTTTTAACCCAGCACAAATTATAGACATCATGAAATGAATTGCTAGCAGACGTTATGATTTGTTGGCTTTTAGTGTCGTGCCCAGAAAAGAGAGGAGAGGATGCGCTGCTCTGCAAATGGCCAGAAATTTTTATCTGACTCCGAAGGAGCTAGTAAGATCTTGTTGATAAATTTACAGTGAGACTCTATGTGTAGGGTACTCCAGTGGTCCGGACACGTACAACTCCAACATGAAGGATCAATGTTGAGAAGGGTAACATCAATGGAATACGCAGATGCGCAAGTAATCAGAGTGCTAAGGTGCGGGTTGGCGGCACGTGTAAGCGGGTCCATGGCACTGAACTCTTCTATGTACTGTACCTAACAAAATAAGAACGAATGAGTGGCTAGTAGTATTTGCAAAAGTTTGCAATGTGAATTACTCTCAAACACTGGCGCACACCAAAAGAAAGAATTAATTTGGCGCGAATTCCATCTCTCTCAACTGACCAACGTCTAAATTGACTTGACAGTGCCGTTCAACGTAACAAAAAGCTGAGTGGAACGTTTGCTGGGCATCTTGCACGATAAGATGAAGAACTTCTTTTGCTCACATTTCCACAGCACAGTCACGCTATTGCGATAGAATTCGCATCGTCATACGAGAACATCGAAGAACGCCATCGAAGTGGTAGCAAGCGAAGAACGTACGATGCCCTTTCAGGGATAAAAACTGTACAATTTCTACGTAAAGGCAGGTGAACACTATAGTGATAGAGATAATTGCCTTTAAAAGCAAGATGGCTAACTTCCTGGTCACATTGTACTTTCTCAATTTGTTCTCCAGAAAATCACCACACAGCCGACTGACTAAGGCGTTTCTTGGTACGAGCGGTTTGGTTTGCAGCAACACGCATGGCATATATCAGTTCACCAATGATGCAACGTACCGTGACAATATGGACCTAACTTATGAGTCCCATTCAACTCGAAATAAATATTTATTTGATTGTACATTATTACCAGGAACTGGATTCATCATTGAGGTCACCAAGGGTAAACGTATTGACGTTCGTGTTAACGATGGGTAAATTTGTCTGATATCAAAACACGTTAACGCTGGGTAATCTCAATAATGAATGCAGCTCCAGATCAGAACGCGACCTTTTGGGCCCTCTGGTAGGTGTACAGCAGGAGCGCAGCTCGAACCAAGTGGGACGTCGAGAAAAAGTATATAGGCATTTCCTCCCAGTTGCTGCCATCCTCTGCTCAACTATTGTCAAAAAGAGGGAAGCTTGCGCAGCAATTAATGAGAGGATGATAGCAAATGGAAGGCCATACTCGACAATTATGTTGTTCTCACTGCGTTACTGCTACTGCTCGTTTAGCAAAGCACAAGGTAATGTGGAAAGATTAAGAAAGCATAGCAACCCGGGTCATTTTAAAGGCAGCACCCACGCTAATCTTCGTCTTTGAGATTTTGAGCGGTTTCAAACTTCAGGCATAGTCCCGACAATTCTGCAATGGAACCGCTGTCGGATACCGCGTCCTACTAGAGATATTACAAGTACAAGTCCCTTGCAACATTTCAACTTTGGGGCGCTGGTACGAGATGTCCTGCTTTCCAAACGTAGCATTGGAGCGACACTTGACACGGATCAGCTGTTTTTGCCTGCCGTCACACAGTTTTTTAATGAAAAAAGTCTTTTCCGCGCTCTTTTCTCCACAGTTCATCTACTATTCTGATTATAGTTGTCTGAGAACCTTCTTGTTTTCACTTTTCAAGAGTTGCTACCCTTTTTCCGGCTCACGTCATTCAGTTGCTCTCTTTTCTTGTAAATTAGC
>JARK01000088.1:20233-32598 GCA_000688135.1 Ancylostoma ceylanicum | reverse complement strand
TCCCGCACACTTTGTGCGTCCGCCACTGCCGTGTAGCGATCTACTTGTTCTCCACCCAAGATACAAAAATATCGAAATCGCTGTCGTTGATGATGATCGAAAGGGCTTGCGAAGATTTAGGTGGGAAAGGAGGCAAATTTTTAGATATACATATGTTCTCACGTGAGAAACTGGCGAACATATGTATCCTGCACACTCACTTACGTATATCGCAGAAAAACATAAGTTTGGGCCAAAGAAGTTGTGCTGAACCTCAGAGCAGTGCAGACAAGTCTGGAGAGATCAGTAGGCGGACTGGGACTTTTGGAAATATCAGTTTCGAAGCTTTACGGCGAAGAGCAGTATTCAAGAACTGGGCTATATCAGCATCACAGAGAAAGTGGAATTACGTCGCTCGTCTTGCAAGAAGATTACCAGAGAGCATGTGAACTCGTGCCGCAACTGATCTTATACCACATGGAAAAGATCCGTCGGTCGCCCTACAACAAGCTGGCTAGACGATTTTGCTCGATTTGCTGGGGTAAGGGGGAGGACAGTTCACTCGTCCACCGCGAGCGGTCGGCTTCAGCACAGCTTATCGAACATCAGGATCAAAAAGAGAGTACCCAACGAGAAGACCGATGCAGAACTGAGAAGACTCCAACTCAAACCGTATTGGGCACACGTAGGTTGTATGCCTGTATGTTCGGCAGCATGTAACAACAGGCTGAGTAGTAATGACCAATAGAAGCAAACGAAGGCCGAAGACTCGATGGCTGAAGGAAATTGGAACACTTCGATGAAAGTAAAGATATTCGACGAGAGCTGGACCACTCCGTTCGTTGAATGCACGAACTGATCTGCTGAATGCTTCGCGGAAGAAGCCAGACACATTCTGTGCTATCGCGATAAAGAGAAATTAATAAAGAATAAAGGAGGACCAAGGTTGGGCTGGAAAATGGACAAATCTATTCACTGGTGCGGGTTCTTCATTATTCTTCGCACCAGAAACCAGGAATACATTAGTTGCGTCTGTGCGATGAGGGATAAATAATTGTAATTGTAATTGTGAGGGCCTCATTCTAAGGAGAAGGACCGAAAGAGAATAAAGGAAAGAAGATCACAGTGGTACTACAAGCCACAAAAATAGAAGAACTTTGAAAATGTCCCGCCAATGTGGGAAACAGGTTAGGACAATTGATTTGTAGTAAATGAAGGGTGTGTTGCAGGTGAGTGGAGCTGAAAAGATTCAAAACAAGTACAAGTGATTTTTATGGAAAAATTCCGGTTATTTGTGGGAACACCCATGTGCTTGTATCCGCTGTTGCGGCTACACGCATAATGGACTTTATAGTAACAATCGGTAGAGAAATATGCATACGAGCAGAGAGTGAGATAGATGCGCAAAAAATGAAGATATGGGGTACATAAAGAGGGAATTAGCGACACTTCGATATAGAAGTATTGATCTGTTAAAAATAATGGTTTGCCGAAATAAGGCGAGCGAACCTACACATACCTGAGTGATCAATACGCGTTAATGGACTATGTATTGTCTACTTCGTGAGCATTTGTTTGCAAATTCAAATAAATAAATAAATAAAAATAAATAAATAAATAAATAAATAAATAAATAAATAAATAAATAGCAGTGGGGGACCAAGAAAGTGGGCGAGGGGGGGGGGGGGTGAAAAAATGGGGGTCTCCCCCGTTTTGGGATCCAAGACGGAAAATAAAATTCATAAAAATATCCATTTCGATAATAAATAATCAATATTCAAAAAATAATAATAAAAATAAACAAATTAAAATAAACTTATTACTAAAGATGAACTTATACTTAAGATTTTTATTTGTATTATAAAGTATGTACAGTGAGCGTCGATGGCCGTGACCCGTTCGCGACCTCGAAAAGCACGCGGCGCGGCTGCGCCGCTCGAGCAGGAATCCTCTCCGGGACATCAAATTATGGATTTTTCTTGATAGTCAGTTAGTTTTCTTATTGGTTACCATCAAATGTGATGAACAACTACCAAGAATACACGGATTCGCCACCACGGCGGCGATTCTAGTGCGAGCGGGGCGGTTGCGCCGCGTGCTTTTCGAGGCCGCAGACGGGTCACCGCCATCGACGCTCACTGTAGTTTCGAAAATCCCCTCCCCCTTGCGTCCGCCACTGATAAATACATAAATAAATAAACAAAAAAATAAATAAGCAAACAAAAGATCACATCAAAATGACATGAGATTAACCCTTTTTTTTTTTGAAAATTCTGGTTCCATTCTTGATTTTCTGAATTTCTCTGTCCACAGAGTCTTCATTGCATCAGTTTGAAACCTTTCTATTCCAGAAGTAAACTTCACCAATTACTATTTTCGAATACTAGTAAAACTATACAAAATAATAACGACAGTGGCAAGTATAAACGCCTGAATGCAGTTGCAACGGGGACGACAACATCAATTCATTAGCAACCGATGGGTCGATGACTTGTTGTCAATAAGGGCGGAACGGAAAGGCGCGGCAGAACTTGTTTAGAGAGACGACAGAACGGAAAAAACCTCTTCCTTAAACATAACTCGTCCACCTCGTCCAGACGACGGCAACAGGGCCGGGCAGACATGAATGGCGCTGGGTTCTGATACGATCAATGGTGGCTGATGATAGGAGAATAGCGGAAACTTCTCTTTTCGAGTAGTTGCCGGGTTTCTCTGACGCCCGCGACACAAACGAGCAAACAGAAACCGAACGACGAGACTCGTGGTGGTCCTCGAAAACGACGTCCACGTGGCGCCCTCGTACGCGTGTATTCACATATCGCTGTTGGGTTTTTGCTTTTGATACCATAGAGCTCTAATGGGGACTATTAACAAACAGATGATGATAAAAACGAAAAAAAGTCAAAACAGTATGGGAAACATGGCGTTCTAGTGCAGTATTCCACCTCAGAATCGGTTTTTAGATCTTAGGACCAGGAGATTTTTCAGGTGACGCTGATTACAATGTTAGGCATATCTCCTAATGAAAGTGCTAAAACCCCTAATTAGAAACCATTAATTTTGGAGAGTTCAATGTGCTGCCCGCGACAGCTGGCACAAGGAGTGGCGGAGTTGCGGCCTGCCGTGGCAGCTTTAGTATCGATCGCTTGTGCCTAACATGTTGGAAGGCAACTCCTCTGAGTAGGTATCGTAACACGTACCTCAGAGTCTCCACAAATAAAGGATTTAAAAAAGGGTTCCAGGCAATTTTTCAAGGAAATATGCATACCGTTGTGATGAGCGTCACCTGGTCATTCTTTGGGTGTTGAAACGTCAAAATTTATTTTTAGCTGAGATCTTTGTTACGTGACGGATGCGACCGAAAATTGAGAAGAAAGATAGGTTCTCTTGTGGAAATGATATCTATAGTGCAACTGGAGATAGTACCGAAGATTAGGAGTAGTCTACTACTGAGTTCGATGAAAATTTGACAAAAAAAAACACTACAGATGGCTGAATAATTTACTTAGGACCGAAGTTCGTTAAACACATTCGAATACGTAAATTCGACTTCGAACGAGTCGAAAATTTGGATGTTCGAGAGAGGGAGCAGTATAACTTTGGAACAAATATGAGAATGGTTGCATGAAGGAGGGGGGGGGGGGGCAAGTTCCAATCTCTTAGTTACATGGATTAATTAAATTTCTAATCTTCATTCGGTCTTTAGTATACTTTATAAGAATTATGCCCAGTAGTTATGGTTTGAAGTTACAACTGTTGTAACCGAAAATCATCTTGGGACTAACATATCTAGAGGAATACGGTAGATTTTTGATCTATTGATCCATTGGTATTGAGACATCCGAGAAAGAGAGGTGTGGAACTCAGCATTCCGACAACCTTTTATTTGGGCACCTGTCAGCTAGTACTCCTGCAACTTGTCGAGTTCTTGTGAAGTATCGTAGCAGAACTCCCATCCTCTCTATAAGAGTCCCCTCACTCTCAGTTTCCCCAAACAATCGCCACTGAACAATCAGTTCAACATATTGATCAACCAGGAATTTACCCGTGTCTAAACTAACTTTGTTAGTTGAATTTCTTTATACTGTGTCTAACAGGTTCTTAAGTGGATCTCTATTGATTCCATATTAATATTTTAACGCCAGCCCTTTAGGAGTGCGAAAAGTGTTTTGCACTACACATACGTAATTTCAGCACCCAAATATGAAGTATATTTTCCTCAGCAAGCATACCAGTGTAATCATAAACCGACTTAAGAACATCGCCTAATAGAGAAAGCATTTTTGAAGCGTAAGGTGTGCGCTTTTCCGGATTTTCAACCTTTACAAAATGCATATTAGTTCAGATGAAAAGTTGTACTATGGGGCCGCTTGCCCAGTGCTAACTGCCTCACGATGCCTCACGCCTCCTCACGCAATACCGTTCCTCAGGTAAAAGTGAGGTTAACTGACTCCAAAAATCGTGTTCCGCCAAAATATTCCAATGAGGACTGGACGCATGCCCAGTGCTACAACAAATCGAAACTCGTCCTCATGCTCTCACTTCGATTTTCAACAAAATTTTAAAAGTTGCAATTTCGTGGGCGTGCATTCTTTTAATGCGAGATCTGTTGGTAAAATTTGGTGAAGGATTGTCGTGTATACTTCGAACCGTAGTAAAATCTCCTAAAAGTACTTATTACTACTTTATGCGTCAACCAGTACAGAACGGCAAAATAGCCCTGACAAGAAATTTCAGCCCAGCGCTCACATGATTTGGGATAATTTTCCTTTCGAAGCCATGACTATTTTTTCCAACACGGTACCACACATCTACAGTGGACATAAAAGCAAATAGCACTAGAAAGGTTGTATTCAGGAAGCTTTCATTTTTGACACCTAAAAATTCGATGACATGTCCTGCCGACTTGGCCGCGCTTCAAGGCTGTAAGCCTAAAAAAACTGGATATCCTTATTGTTAACCTGAATATTGAACGGGAGCCACTTTATGGATGTATGTGGATGTGCATGTTATAAGAAAGGAATTTAACAGCGAAGGAGGAAATGTGAAGCTCCCACAGACTACTCGACTGATTCAGGAGTAAAACACTGGATATTGCAGTCACAGCACAGGGCGGGTTGAGGCCATAATAATTATGAGAATTCCCTGAACAAAAGAATATGATCTGATTTCAAAAAAAAAATAGAACGAGGACTCTGAATGAGGACCCTTTCCACTCGGTGTACGGCGACAGCGGCGGGCTTTCACTGCGCTGCTCCGGGTTTTTCCATATGCAGAAAAGCTTCACATTCAGAGCCTCGAGAAGCACACGGAATCCCCTAATTTTGAAACCCGAAAAGATTCTACCAAGTGTCGCTTTCACAGCTGTTCTTTCCCCCACTTACTTATTCAACGAGTAATATGATCAATTGCTACTGCAGAAGTGGAACTTAACCTTCAGCAAGGTCGCTCGGACGTCCCTCTGAACAAATGATGCAGAAAAATTGCACTGGCATCGTCACGTCCGAAATCAGAAAAACAGCAAAAAGAAGACCATTCTTCATTTATGAACAAAGGTTGAAAAATTGTTCCTGAAAGGTGTTTTTTCTAACACCAATAGGTCGAAAATAGTTTCGTGTTGGCATCCGAATTGTTTCAATTTCTTTTCCAAGAGAAGGAGAGTCAAATTTAGGTCTCGATGTACCAAGATATGAAAAAGTAAAATTCGGAGATGAGGTTGCCAATAAGTTAAAGTCTCTACTCTAGGCAGCAACACTTGATAATCTACCGCACTACAAAAGGCTAAATGGGTGTTCTTGGAAACCGTCATTTCTCTGTGGGGCGTATGAAAAGAGGAAGAACGTCATGCCTGGACCTTCTGTCTGTGCTTCTCGTTAGTAATAACCGCTGGAACCCCGATATTTCCACAAAACAACTGGAAGTGCATTTGGATGTTATCTTTTACGTAAAATCTTTCGCAAAGAATTACTTCGTACTCATAATGGTGGAGTTGATAGAAGCCAGCTACTAAGAAACCAGAACAGGGCTCAGAAACCTTGCATTGCGCAGAACCTTCAAAATCTACGTACATATAGCTGGACATTTCCGGATCATCGGAAACAGGGGCCGTTGACAAATGATGACCACATGACACCACGATATTGCATAAGTTTCGAGAGAATCCTCGTTAACAGCACACTTTGATTTTCGTCCGAGTTCTGGCGAATTTCATTACAAATTCTCATCGCTGATGTTATGGAAGCGTCTGTAATAGTTCGCCTAACTCGCTTTGCAGCGGGCGCCGATCGACTGAGTCAACCTTTGTGTTTGGGTCAAATTTACTTATTCATGAACAGAAATCTTAGAGGTGGCGAACGTGAATTTCCGTTAAAGGACGAGACGGAACATATTACTGCATAGGCTTCGCAATGGACTAACATTGCACTATGTATGCTCATAATTTGTTTTTAGCGCAACTGCTTAGCCGCATAGAGTAGCATGCTTGCAAAACTCTCGAAGATCTGATCTCTCAGCGTTCCCGCTTTGAAATCACTCGTATATCCTTGACTTCAGTGGCTATCCCGAGGTGAAAGAGTAGGGCCGAAGTTCAAGGTGAGAGAGAACGCATAAAGCGCGAGAATTACTGCACGTCCCGCGTTGCGCGGAAGAGCCAATTCGGACAAGGCGAGAATAACGTCATCAATGGAGGTGTTCAGCTCACCGGTTTTTGGCTGACGTAGACCTTCTGAAGACCTCCACCGCGGAGGTTTCCACTACCTTTGTGGTTTTCCCGGACCGAGCGAGGTGACTCAGAGCCGGGCGACTCCATCCTGAAAAATTCTTCTTGCACCGAAAATACAATATGGTGGTGAAGTCAGAATTAGAAAGCGTACTGTATACCAATCCAGAAAAGAACAGAGTCATGAAGACACTCTAAAAAACGTACTGATCGCAAATATTATAAACTATTATATATCTTTCAGGAAACGTTGCTGTTTTATTGCCTAGTGTAGGAACAAATTCATAGAGAATAGGTTATTTACGCTTGCTCTAAACAGCTGTTTTATTTATGCATTGAGGTCTTGCACTATACGATTACGCTTACAATTATTATGTGCTACTACATATCTGTAGTATTACATAGCTTTTGAGGAGATAACAGAACGATGAAAGACCTAAAACGATGTCAGAGTCTCGATCGAACAAGAGAACTACTGGTACAATATGGTTCCATATGTTTACTCTTCTCTATTGCCACACTATTTCATGCGTACAGAAAGAATTTTGGAAGCTGGCAAAAATGCTTGATGGTGACCTATATTTTGCATTTGCTGCAGAAAACCATGCTTCACTTCTCTACTTGGGCTAAGAATCGCAATAGCATTACATGCTCTACACATACGATTATCAACCACGCTAAACATGATGGGCTTGATTCCGTGCCGTTTCATGGAAGGAAGTCCTGTTGATCTACGAAAACGATGAAGAACGCGCAATCATTTTAATCAAAAATATTCAAGTAACAACGTCGAGAAGGAGCCTGCTATCACTACTGAAAATCGTTAGAAATACGTAATGGCTGCTAGAGACTCGGAAGTATCAACGGAAATTCTTTCAAAACAAGATTTCTGAAAACGGGCTCTGTAAAATATCTTCATGCCGTGTTCTGCAACGTTTCGGACGTATGCGATATCAAATATCTTATGTAGGAAATGTCTTGATCATCTCGAATATGTATTTCATTGAAATGAGATCGTTTTCAAACATCCACAAGCACATAATACAAATAATTTCCCTACGAATCCATACGATTTGGTCGTTGAACCACTATTATTCATCCACTCCGCCGTTATTCAGCGATGGATGGATGTTGCACCGCTTCTTGAGGATGTGGACGACCAGGTTAATTTTTACAGAAGCTTTCTCCTTTTGCCAATATCTACATACGTATCTCAACAGTTACTAGGTGCAATATATAGAGTTGTTGTTTGTACTAGGAATCATCTTTTACTCATCAAAAGTAATATCTTTCACAATCCTGTTTTTTTTTGGCAAAAGTAAACCCTTCTAAAGGTTATGTATGAACATTTCCTCTTTACAAGAAGCAGAAAAATCTTGTCAATGGGTCACTGACTTTTATTATAGCAAGGGAAATTCTCTATAGTCGTTACGGTAACTTGATATGTTCATATGTGAAACTATTGATGCAGACTCTTTTTCTCGTTCTGAACAACTCATAGTAAACCTCTAACGAGAATTAGATGATATTTGAGGCAAAAACTATTCATAGCGTCTCTGCAGATGTATTTGATATGTAACTATTTATATGTTCCCGCCCTTTGAAAGAAATTTAGAGGGTGGCTGAGCAAGATTTTGGAAACTACTCTTGCAACTTATACAACTTGAACATGAGAAAGACAGCGGCAGAATTTCATCACACCTCATTTATGACATTTAGAAAATAGTTGGTCTACTAGTCGGCTTCATCCATGCAACCATAGGCTTCTTAGAAATACCGTCGAACATGGGTAACTGAACCGAAATTTATTTCGGGTCCCGATCGAACGCCTTCATCTCTTCTGATCGCCCTCATCCCCGAACCAAAGGTGAGAGGTTGTGAGTACGCATTCGCGTTGTGTACGCGAGGATTGGCACGAGGATTGGCCCTATTTCTTCGAGTGCTTTCTCCCCTTATTCAAATTACATCCGGAGGGTAATCAACATATCTGGGTGTGGATGCATCATTGAGATTACCCAAGGTAAACCTGTTGACGCCTGTCTCAAAAAAATGGGTAAATTTGTGTGGTGTTAACGCGTTCAAAGCCCATGTTGTTCGCTAGAGCATAAAATTTTAACAGAAAGACTATCCAAAACGGCAAATGTTTCGTAACTAGTAAAGAAAGAAGTTCTTCTGTGGTCAAATCAATCAACGCTTTTAGCGGCGTGGATGACCGTCACAAAAGGACAATGACACAGAGCAGATAAACAGAACCTGGTAATTGAAGTTCGTGCAAAAAAGTGAAGAGGTCGCTCAACCGTGACCCCCTAGGACTAAGTAGGATAGGTGTACTTCCGAAAAAAGGAGTGAGTCTTCCAGAGCATTCTCTCCTGCACATTGTTCTCTGGGGAACGGTTCTCATTTGAAATACACGATAAGCGTTGAAAACCAGCCAAAAATTGATGAGCCATTAGTGCGGAATCAATACAGCAAATTTGTGGTTGTTTGGCAGAAAAACGAGTTTTCGGTGCAACAAATGCGACAAAAACAGAAGGGAAATGATGTGGCGTTGAGAGCGCTGTTAGGACACATCAAAAGGACGCTGAAGACGTGGAACCGAGTGTCGAAACTGACCTTATTGTGGAGATCTGGTCCTTGCTGCGCGTTGACGACGGGCTCTCCGACGCCGGGCCGTTCATCGCCGCTGGCTGCGATCTGTAGAGAGGGAGTTCACGGATGCCGCGTCGTGACAATGTGTGGAATAAGCCATTACGACGCAACACTTGAGTACTGTCGGTAAAAAGCGTCCGTGCACAGAAGCAGACGGGTGCTCGTTGTGCTGCGGAGTGTTTGCAGATGAGCCACACACCCTGGCTGGGACTCGTGGAGCGAAGAGTGCGCGATTTTTTGCGTCGGACATGCTAATAAAAGCCCGACTTCGCTATCAAAACATGCGCAAGACCGCGCCGGTTGGACCAGTTCTGCGCGGATGAATGAGCGATTTAGCCCGCTACGGACATGCACGGGTTATGCTCGCGGCGACGAGGACATTCGAGGATATCCGTACCTACGACAAATGGCACGAAATAAGCAACTGGGGGTGGTGGCTGGGCAAGGCCGAGATCGTACGAATTGCGATGTAATGCATAGGAGAATCGATCAGTTCGTCGACGATCGCGCAACCGCAACCAAACACGAAACAGATAACTGTCATCACAAATTCCGCGTAATTAGGCGGGTTTCGACGGCGACGCGGCGACTGCGGCGAGAAAAACGCCGGCGGCTTCGAATCGCCGCGTTTTTTCGCCGTACGCACCCAGCTATTCGCTGAACTTCTCAAGAATTTATGTTGCTATAGAATAGCACTCTTCTTGGATGGTGTACTGCAATGGTCGCACTCTCTGGGAGGCAAGTAGGAAGGCATCCATGGCGAATTGTAGTCAGGCCATCTGTATTTTAAAAATTGTCTTTGCTGTGTTCAAGAACAAGCCTATGATACTTTAATGGCAGACATTGCTCCATGTATCAAATAAGCAAATAAATAAACAAGTAAATGAGTGAATAGATATATGTATTGGGTTGGGCAATAAGTTCGTGCGGTTTTTCACCTCAATTTTTTACTGAGAGCCAAACTCTGTTTGATTGCGTTTCAGTAGCCATTTTGTAGCCCTTGATTTACCCTTTGCAAATATTCTAGCGGATTTTCTCAACTCTCGCCACCCCTCATTTTCTATCGCCTGGAGTGTGAAGCACCATTTTGACTAGGACGACAACTTTCGATCACTCCTACTGTTTGACTTTAGTCGTGGATCGAATGCAATTTAAAAGGCAACAGATATCAAAGACATGTAAGGAGAAGCCATCACTGTTGAAAGCACAGTGCAAAAATGGATGCCCGCCTCAGAGAGGTTAATTTTAGCCCAAGGGATGCCCCGCTTCTAAAAGTGGGGTTTGAAAAACAGTGAGACATTTAAGCGCCAGGTTTTGCTCTAGATGTAAAGACGAACCACCAAAAATATTAAATTCTAGCGAAAACTAAGTTCAAATGATTCACTTCGCGAAAAAAAAAAATTGAAGAGCTCAGTACGAGGCGACCCCTCACACTAAGAGAGCGCGCCGCCTTCGGGCAAATTCGACTAAAACGTTATCCGACTTTCTAGAATGAAAGGTAAATTCACTCATACAACCTCCACAAGCCTAAAGCAGTCCCTACCTACTTATTTTGATTATTTTCTTGGGCAATTTATAGAGTTTCACTGGGAAGTTGCAGTTGAGAGTGATAAATTGGGTCGTCCCAAACAATGTGGCTTTTCATGGAAGGGAAACCGAGGGGCTGTTCCGTCTCTGATAACATGAATAGCGGAGGAAAGGGGCTACATAAATCACTTGTTGTGATTTGTGTTGTTCTTTGAAAAGCAGTAATTTCATTGCCCCTGAAAAACCGCACGAACTTATTGCCCAACCCAATATAAGTGAAGTTGGATTTTTCGGGGTTACGGTGATCATCTGGTGTCCTTCACTTCGTGGAACGGGGGTCTTGAATTGAGTTACAAAAAATCATGGAAAAGTATGCATTTTCTCGCGATTTCTTTTCCAAAATACACAACTCGGGTTCAAGATATTAGTGGCAAGGAAGTGTTATAAGTAAAAATGTGCAAACTAGAAATAGATAATACAATATGAGCCCAAATGATTCTGAGTTAGCATGATTAGATGATCCTTCTTTGACGTTTTGTCCACATGATATCAGTAAATCATTACCACATTCCACTGTACACTTGGTACATGTACCATGTACATGTATATAAGGATATACATCTCGTCGATAAAGCTGAGATCGTGAGTTGAATCAGCAACACAATAACGTCAATTTTCCACATTTCTTCTGCATATACGCCTACATATAGAACGACATTTTATCGTCTTTCCGTCAGCTGCTGTTCTGAACGAAAACGCAGCAACCCAAAGAAGATTTCAAGCGAACACGAAGAGCGACGCTGATTCGTGGAAGAGCCAGAAAAGTTGTTGTTATTTTAATAGTGAATGTTAAGATTATTGCGGGAATCCTACAGCTTATGAAAGGAAAATTTTCAAAGAAAAAAAAGCGATGATTCGATCACGTTCACCAAGTATTATGAGGCGAAGGCCTTGAACGTGAGGTTTTCATGGGAGTTTTTCTTTCCGGTTTTTTTTAATGCGATTTTTTTTTCAAATAAAAAAGATGGATGAATGAATAACCCTATACGTGTACGTAAATACGCGTAGTTTCCAAAAAAAAAAAACCAGAGCATTGTGTTCCTTAATAAGTCCGTGCTGCTTTATTGCTCAAAGTAAATAGTTTTGCAAGAACGGTGGGGCAATGATCGGTGGCGTAAGGCAGAGAAAAGTCGGCGTTCACGGCGGGTAAGTCCCACCCCTTCCGGTTAAACTCCGCCTACTTCATGTCGATCACGCCTTCTGTGACCAATTCCGAGCAGTCCTGCCAGCTAGTGCCTTACTAGGGGTTGCTAGCCAGGGAGTGCATGAAAAAAATTGGCAAGTATGTCACCACGGGGAACCAAATGGAATAGCAAAACTAGTAAAAAATAGTAATAGTTTCCATTCTGAATAATTGGCAGTGAATGTTTATGAGATAGTTACAGAGGTTTTAATCACAAATGATTCTGTTTTAGTTCATAACTTTTTAAAA
>JARK01000088.1:0-12028 GCA_000688135.1 Ancylostoma ceylanicum | reverse complement strand
ATTTAAAAATAATAATAAAAATAAACAATTAAAATATATCAATATGAAGTTTTTATTTATTTCATAAAGAATAAATCAAAATAAAATAAAATAAAATCAACAGTAGATGAATAAACGAAATTCGAAAAAAAAATTAGCCAACACTGATTGATTTGGCAGTAAAAATTACATTTAATTCATTTAGCCTACTTTTATTTTGTTCACTGATTTGAAAACATTACTAGCAAAATAACGGAATAAAGATGCATGACTTAGACAGGAGCACAGTTACCATGAAGAAATCGAAAGCTTTACGTGAAGCCTGCGAGAAATACCTAGTAGATTTTACTAGAGGAAACTTGATTGTTCGTCAGCCAGTAGTAGGCTCAAAAGTTATCCATCATGCTTCTTTGAGAAGGGGTCGAAGTTTTTTTTTTCCTGCACAAAAATCCTTTGAAAAACCCTGGCTAAACACTGAATTAAACTAGTTTTACTGGGTTAACTTGCAACTTTTTTGGACATCTGTTTTTAAAAACTGGATTCACACTTCATTTCAAAAGTATGCGTTTTGATCTGCCCGTACCAGAACTTTTAGTGGAAACCTCACTTACTATAGCGCGCGTTTACACTAAGCAAGTGGAGCAGATGAGAACGTTGGTAAATTCATCTAAAAGCTAGCGGCTGTACTAGGGATCACGGTGAAATAGTGAAAGGCAGGGGATAACGCGATTTTGCACACACAACCAACATGTTGCCCGAGTACTGCCACAGAAAAACAAAACCAGCAAGACAGATTATCTCGGAAACGAGACTCGTTTTCCTACGTGTAACAGCCAGCCGCCTCTACGAGCAGTTATTCCCAGCGGCAATTTAACGCTAGGGTCGAAAATGATCGAAAAGGTTCCATGGTGACGTTACGACACTGCGAAGAATGTGACCAAATTGTCTGGTAACGTACGTATTATAGGAGTCTTCTCGCGCCACCTAATTTATAGGCCACTACCTGGAAATCACTAATTTATCGGCAGCACTACCAATCCTGGGTTTCGACCACACCCCTCTGTTGCCCTTTAATGCATCTTCTCTCTGACGCCCTCCTCAATAAGCACGCTATTTCAGCGGAAACACTAAATTGTGCTATGAACTTCATGTTTTGTGATGACTCAGCCTATTCCTAGCCCCTCCCTCTTCCGACGCCTTTTCCACTACATACCTGGGTATAGACTTGTTCGTACACCGCAACCACTCAATTCAATGCATTTATTCGTCGATCATTAGCCGGAAACAGGCCATTAAATGAAACGGTTCGAGCTGCCATTGACGTAAGCATTCTGAACAAGTGCTACACATACACGTCGAATCTGAGTATCTTCGTTATCCAAGGAAGGCCCAGTTTCAAGGCTGTGAGGCCAAATACAGCCGTATTGCTATAGGTTAGGCTTTTGTCTAGGGCCTGGATGCATTGAGATCATTGCGATTACCCAAACTAAATATGATCAGATCATCTTAACGAAAGTTAGTTTGAGGGTGTTACCATGATTACCCTAAGTAACCTGAATGATATATGCGATCGCAAAGCGATGAAAAGTATGGATGACCACCCGTCGAATGATTCAGTAGTTTCGCACCAGCACCTGGTACGCAGCAATATTACACTTATCGTAATCAACGGAACCAGAAAAAGGTGGGTCTCACCGCGACGACCTCTACATCTTATGATGAAGCATCGGCCGACCGTCTCGTCAGTTTCTCTTCATCCACGAACACTGTTCACGATGAAAGAATGCGAAAGAATGCGGCCTACCACGTTTGTGCCCCAACGAAAGAATCCGTCCCCCCCCCCTGTCTGCGCTCTAGGGAGATTTGCGGCGTTACAAGGATTTTAGGATTTTAGAATTTTACAGGGTGACAACAAAGTCTTTGGCCAAAACTTTCACAGAAATTTTCCCGCATCATAAAGTTAAGCAATGCGAAAGTGCGGTTGCTCATTTCCGAAAGGAGGTGGTAGAAAGTTCTATTTCTCCCATTCTCTGCTGCCTTTTCACAGAAAGACTATTGGAGCGCTTCAGAATAAATCAAAATAGAGCATCTCCTACGCTTTCTGAACTATAGTGTTGGCTAAGATAATTTTTGAAAGAAATTATTCAAAATGTCAACATTTCACAGCATTTCACTGCAAGAGAGGACAGACATGAAAAATATTGGGAATAATGCCCAAAGTCTCCTCTAAATTCTCCCAAAAGTACAGGTTCCTGCGGCAAAGAAGTCGGCAGCTGGAGTGTATTTAGTCCTGAAAGTGGTGTGCTCGTCATCAGCGTGGCCGCCGGATGAGGTCTGCCATGATTTCTTGCCAGAAAATTTTGGTAGAGACAAATTGAAAGGCAATAATTTTTCGAAAATGACCTTAAGTGAATGCAATTTTATTGCTAGCAATATTTCCTATTGTAGTCCTTCTTTGGGGCAAAAACCACCAAGTGTTCATCTGTTGCAGTTTTCGCGAAAACACAGAGGTGAAGTCAGTGCTCAAAGTGTCGATGGAGGAATCCGTGATTGTGTTTTTTTGCTAAGCCCCAACCGCACATTATATGCATAGAAGGGACCTTTTGAAGCAACTTTGTAACTGCTTTTGAAGAAAAATTCATAAGACATTGGTTGTGAAGTCACTTCGGTGACTATGACACATTCACGAAATATTCCTCATACTCCTTGATGCTAACATATCTGGATATACCTGTATAGTTGCTTTATGGCGCAGTCCTCTACCTTGCTTCTCTAAAATTATGGGACCTATCGGTGAAACCCTGTGAGAGTTGTAGGGTTGAATTTACCCTGAGGAGGTGCGGGCTTTAGGTTATGCGGCTCGTGAGGGTTTTGAGGCCTATATCGAAAAGGCTGGAGGTTTGCTCAAAATCTTAATGGTGGTTTTTGGAGCTCATGCACTGGGTAAACTCATACTAAATTTTGGTTCCTTTGTCTAACCTACAGGAATTTTTATGAGTTGCAAAGTATGGCCAAAGACTTTGTTGTCACCCTGTATATAAGAGGATTTCTGAAACCGACTAAATGAGCAGCCGAATGATCACCGCTTTAATCACTATGCAGGCCCTAGGCATTCATTCCTCATGTGTCCAAACGTATGTACGTAAAAGGACTTCGGTATTCATGGGTAACTGAAGTTCTTGCACCAAACACTTCTAATAACATGGGGAAGTTGAGTGGAACATTCTCTGCTGAATTATGGGATCGCGATCAGCTCATAGGTTCTAGAGCTATCTGGCGAAAGCTGCAAAGCAACGAAATCATCTCACTGGTAGAATTTTCAGCCTTTTCTACTGCATTAACACCCAAAAAGCTTGGGTTGCACTACCAATAATCGCTTATTTAAACTGATTGCGGACGATCCCCTCCTTTAGCACTTTCGTGTAGTAATTATAGCATCACGCCTGATGGCAAGATGGTTTTTTGAACCTCATATTGCATACGAGTCTGTCAGTGTAAAATAGTGTACTATCGCATGCAGCTCTGCAAATTTTCATGTTCAACGAATGATTACCGGATTAATGGTGAGCCACAAGGTTTCGGTGTTTATTGTCCCCATTTCTTTGCAAGAATTATCTCATCACTTCGCATCATCACTCGTTAGAACAAGTTTCACGAAAAATATATTCCAAGGAATCTCCCGTGGAAGGAGCTGACCAAGACGGCTATAGCATGCCCGTTAACTTTTGTGCGCGATCAGCCACAGCTGTTGGTAGCAGAAGGGGCGGTTGGGGGTGGGGGGACGTGTGAAAAAAATGATACCTTAGCCAGTTTATGAAGGTCGCCGGACTTCCGAAAAAAAGTCATTAGAAAAATAATCCTAAATTAAAATCTCCATGAGACATACATGAGAATAAATAAATGAGTATGACAAGTATTCGGAGAATAGTGATAAGAAAGAATATTTTGAGCTCTCAATTGCGAAAGCAAACCGATACAAAACAATTACCCACGCAGTAGTAACGGGCGCAGAAAGTGGTAAGGGGGAGGGGGAATAACTGGGATCTCCGCCACTTTGGAAACCCGGATGGACGTACAACTTTTAACTAGAAAAGGGATTAGTTTTAATTTTGAAGACAAAAGATCTCTAACATCGACAATATGTTTGTACAAACAAAGAGGAATGAACTCATCCAAAATTTTCATCCATTTTATGAAGTAATTTCAAAAATTCGGCGGCCCGAACGTCCTCTCTGCGTCCTCCACTGTGTTCAAACATACATGTGGTGCTAGTGCACGTCAACGACCCACTACCGACCCTTATTTCTGGGGAACATTCTCTTTCGTAATGTGGGATCAGTAAGGAAAATCTATAGATTTTTTGAAATTTAACACTTTGTTTTTTTGGCTTGAAATACTGCGTCCATGGATGTTCGACGATGTTGATCAGAGGTATGTACAATTAGCATACTACGTGATAATGTTGATTTTATGTCGAAGGGTTTAGCAGATTCTGATTTTGAGCTCTCAATTGGAGATTAATCAGGAGAAAACTGATAAAATCGGTGGCATCATTCAAAACTGCCATATTATATTCGTGGTGGGCACTGACACATGTACGCCGGATTGATGGTGCTGTGAGAGGAGAACACAACTCGAAAAGGAAAATCGATAAAATCAGTCGAATCGATACTTCGTATGTATATGCAGATGTATTATAGAAATGTGGTGTAATGGTAGAAATGATGAGTAGGATTGTTCTCAAGTGCAGAGAGAAAATTAAATAATGAAATCAGGAAACAATCAGGAGAAAACTGAACACCCTGATTTGTCTCTTAGATTTCGTGGCATATACCACGAATGTAATGGTTACCGCCTTGATAGAGATTCATCCAACACAGCAGTAGACAGCTGGTAGGTGCCAGCACGGATCTACCAATGAATTAATTTATTTCTTCCATTAATACACATTTCTTGCACGCACATGACACATGAAAAAGAAAACAAAATGAAAATTTAGAGAAAGAAAAATGAAAACACTCTGATCAGAAGGGACTTCATTTATCTTTTGTTCTGGTTGCTTTTCTGAGTAGCGAGATGTGGGGAATTTTGGGGACTAGCAGGATGAGATACAGTCGTTCCAAAAAATACTTGCCTCCGGCATCCACCGCCCGTCTGCTGAGCCGCGCCGGCCTCTTGTGCATTAGGATCACGCTAAACTGCGCGTCGACTGAGCCACGTTGCAGCACGTATCATAATGCATAGGAGCCGTGGCGCGGCTCAGCAGACGGGCGGTGGATGCCGGAGGCGAGTATTTCTGTATGTTTGTTATTTGGTGGTCCAGAGCGCAGATAGAAACTGTGAGCTACTTTTAGGCCTGCGAAAACGAAGATTGAGACGAAACATCGGGCTGGCGCATAAGCTCGCCCACCCAACAATCCTTGCCGTCACACTAATATTTTCAAATATTTCTAAGGAAGAAATTCCTGGTTGTACCAGTTTTGAAATTCGCAATGGGTAAAATGGATGTATAGGGCGTTAAACCTGGAAAGGGCGGTGCCTCCGGTTTCTGCGATTGGTCGGTTGGAAAAGTTGACCAATCACGGGTTCCGTCCACACCACCCTTTCCAGGTATAACGCTCCAAACCCGTAAAATGGAGGTAGTTAGTTAAAATAGGCGGATGTCCAGTTTGAAACAAGTGTAAATACCAACAATAAGTGACATGAGAAAGAAACTTCAGAAAATATAATAACATGAGAGTTCTGGAGAACCTACTTGTTTGGTTCAAGCTTTGAGAACGGGAAGCTGGACATCTACCTTACAGGTCACGCATTTTTGCAAGGATGCTACTGATACTTCAGTGTCGGGAGTTGTGTTTCAGAAAATAACATGAGTGTTTTGAATCCCTCTGAAATGAGATACACGCTAGCAAACCGTTCAGTACGTTTTTTTCTTGTAGGAGCATTCCTACGATTAACATGACTCTGCGGTATTTCGCATCTCTTCTTTGGAGTAACAGTGATTTTCAATGAGGAACACAAGGGATTTGATTGACCAATAACTAAAAAATGGTAAACACGGGAAAAAGGTGATGGGAGAAGTGGAATTCATTCGCAAGTGCTTGTTTCGTTCTTTTTTAACTTCCAGAAAAAGCTTGCTATCTTAGGTGCTGGGACGCTTCGCAGATCAAATCAGAACAGGTACGACAGAATTGTCCGGCTTCGAAATTGCCCAACGTGCCAGTACGACGGTGCCCAACTGTACAATTCCGGCATTTCCTTTGTTGCTCTATGTTTTCGTTCGCGTAGAATAATGTCATGGTATGTGTTTCGTGAGAATAACGGTGTATGGAATGGACATGCATACAGACTGTCATCCCGGTGGTAATATTGTATTTCATCAGGTATTCGCGGATGGTGAGCGGGAGGACAGGGGAGGGGGGTGCAAAAAATCGATGGTCTTCGCCACTTTCGAGACCCTGGTGGAAAATAGAAAATAAAAAAATATTAATCGTATTGTTAAGTAGTTGATAATAACTGACCAAAAATTATGATAAAAATATGCGATCAAAGATGAACTAATACAGAATTTTTACTCGTTTTGTAAAGTTTTTTTTTATCGATTTTATAGAGTATATGCGAAAATTCGGCGATTCAATTTGCTCGAGAGACGTGTAACGAGATCAACGTGTATCGCCAGACCTCAAATTTTTTCAGAGTGCAACATGCTAGTGAGGAATGCAAAGTTGTTCCGGTGCTGATGTCGAAAAAAAATCAAAACTAGCAATTTTTCAGACAAACCTAGACAAGAATGCAGTAGAAAACATACTGATAATGAACCCTAGGTCTGGATAAATCTGGACCAAAATTACGTTGCCCACCTTTGTTCGGAGGAAATATCCACCTGTGAAGTATACACAACCCGTGTCAATTATAGTTTTAAGAAATGTATCATTAGCTAAAGCAGAAATGCTAGTGACGACTTCCAATCAATCTAGAAAGGAAAGAGAATGTGGACATTTCGAGAACTCAACAAAGACCTTACCAAACTCGTTTGTCGACACTAAACAGGAAGGGTGTTATGAGATAGCATAGAATCGGGGAAGAGCAGAGAATAACGAAAAAGGCCCAGTGCTGATGAATTGGGAACATTTTGCTATGAGATCTACCGGTTGAAAGCGTACACGTTCCGAGCACCCCGGCAGTAAAAGTGGAAAAATAAACGGAAATGTGAAAGGATTGATGATTGGCGTTGTTTGAAGTGTTAAAGTGTTGTGCAACTTTCTTCTCCAAATTGAATTCATTTCTCTATCTCAGACAATCGTGTGTGTAATGTATACATCGAACCCCCATTCATCCACCTTCTTCTTCTTCCAGAAAAGGGAAAAGGCAGACAGATTCTGTTCAGGTGTACGTTTCATAATACAGACCCAGAAACGGCACCTTGCGTGAAAATTCTTGCCAGAGAAGGTCGGCCAAGTGGGAGAGGCGAGTGGGGACCTCTATAAACGAGGACCACGCTCCGTGAGATGAGGTTGGCACGGTTACCACGGCCACATAAATATGAGAGGTTCAATGTGGAATACGGTAAATGTTAGGACATCACCCGGAAGTGACCTGAAGGAAACATGCGCGCCTTCTGTGGTTAAGAAGCGAGGGCAACTGAGGCACGGACGACTTTGGCTAAAGACGCTACTCCGGAAAGAGTCCTTGATTGTCGGCTTTCAGATTTTCAGATTTCAGCTCTCAGAAGAGAAAGATGGTCGTAGGTCTCTTGAAACGAAGGAGGGTTCACGTTCTTTGTTTGCAGGAGGCGAGATAGAAAGGGTCCAAAGCCACAGAGATCGCAAACGGCATTAAGGTGTTAGGACAGAAAGGAACGGGGTGGCAATAGCAGCATCTAGGCTCCTAAAAGAACATGTATCGTCGGTGAATCGGGTTAGCCACAGGATTGTTTCTTTTCAAATCGCTACCGGAGACGGTCCCTTGACATGGCTGGGTGGCCGCGTATGCCCTAGAGTGTGACTGTGCCGAGACTGATAAGGTGGCATTGAGCTCGACGACTTAATCAGAATTGCGCCTGAAGGTTGCAGGAGATTTCAATGACCATGTAGGGCAGGATAGAGGGGCTTTCGAAAGAGTTCATGAAGGAAGAGGCTTCGTAAAGAGAAATCAGGAAGGTAAGAGGATTGTTGAGCTGACTGAAGAGCATGATCTTGAGGTTGTCAGCAACTCAGTCCCAGAAGATCATGTATTGCAACGGAGGTCGGCAAGGTGATATTGACCACATTCTGGTTAGAGGACTTTTTCTGAGAGCAATCAAGAATGTAAAGACTATCCCGGGAGAAGAAATCGCAGGACAGCATTGACCAGTAGTAGCAAATGTACAATACCACGGTGTCGCTTGATGAAACTGCGCGATGTCCGCAATTTCGCGTTTTTTCGTCGTTTCTCCATAACTCCCTTCGATTTTGACCATTTGCAAAACAAAGTGGATATTCAGGATGATCTAATCTAGCTGGTGATGCGCTTGAAAATTGAAAATTCGTAAATTTTTATTGATTAAGTACCTGATCACCTAGGGACACAATTAAGCGGGACTCGTTGCATCGAGTCTCTCCTAATTATACCCACAGGAACTTCTCTGGAAATGGAGATCGCTAATTCCTCCCTTTTGTAAAAAAGTTGTTACACCGCACTATAATTCCATTTTCCGGAATTGGAACATGATTAGGACAAGAACGGTACCTCACACGACTATTCCAGGATTTTCTATGAGCCAGACTAACGATTTCATGAATTTCAGCTTTTCACATTTTCACCTGTTTTGAAGAGAAATCGACTTGTGGGGTTTCTGAGAGTTTTCGAACAATAATTCCTTTACACTCCATTCCCCATCCGTATTTTTCTTTCTCGCTCTACACACATCCCGGCAGGCTACGAGCGCGGCCTCGGTATGGCTTGAGCGATGGATCGCTGGGCCCGATGCTCCCTGCGGTACTTTTGCACCTCTTGCGTGCGGTTGCGTTTGTAAATACGAACGAAATGCTGAGAATTGGAAGTGTGAGAGAAAATTGAGAAGGTTTTACGTTCCTGAGGAAATATGGTATGAAGTCCGACTTTCAGAGTTTCTCGAGCTCCTATTCCTGAGATTTTCTAACAACAAACTCTAACAACTCTAAAAACTGGATTTCGTGCTAAAAATCTCACGAGTGAGTAATTTTCACCGTTCTCGCTGAAACCTCAACTAAACTCAAATTTTTGTAATCAAACTTCTATTAGTGAAACATTTTTAACACAGAATTATAAAAGGTGACTTGTCATCGGATTTGCATTCTATATAGATTTTTTGGTAAGGGGTTATTTAAGGTGATGAACACCGCACCCATTTTGTACCATAACCCAACTGCGTTAACGAGGTTACTGCTAAAGCTAGGATGCTGCTAACTTCACTGCTATTTCCCTGATTTCTATGCCGATGTTAGCACTTTGTTTCACATCCTACACTGCTTCCACCAGTAATCTTCCAAAAACAAGGCTACAGTAGAAAACTAGAGCGATTTCCTTGATCAGGGCATCAAATAACCCCCTAAACGGAAGTCTGGGCAGAAATTCATTTAGAAAGCAAATCCAAAATTTTTCTATGATTCTGATTTGACAGCAAACTCGAAAAACTCTGAAAGTCGGACTTCATACCATATCTCCTCAGGAACGTAAAACCTTCTCACTTTTCTCTCACACTTCCAATTCTCAGCATTTCGTTCGTATTTACAAACGCAACCGCACGCAAGAGGTGCAAAAGTACCGCATGGAGCATCGGGCCCAGCGATCCATCGCTCAAGCCATACCGAGGCCGCGCTCGTAGCCTAGCAGGGATGTGTGTAGAGCGAGAAAGGAAAATACGGATGGGGAATGGACTGTAAAGGAATTATTGTTCGAAAACTCTCGGAAACCCCACAAGTCGATTTCTCTTCAAAACAGGTGAAAATGTGAAAATCATAGCTGAAATTCATGAAATCGTTAGTCTGGCTCATTGAAAATCCTGGAATAGTCGTGTGAGGTAGCGTTCTTGTCCTACCCATATTCCAATTCCAGAAAATAGAATTTTAGTGCGGTGTAACAACTTTTTTACAAAAAGGAGGAATTAGCGAGCTCCATTTCCAGAGAAGTTCCTGTGGGTATAATTAGGAGAGACTCGATGCAACGAGTCCCGCCTAATTGTGTCCCTAGTTTTGCTACTTGATCAATAAAAATTCACGAATTTTCAATTTTCAAGCGCATCACCAGATAGATTAGATCATCCTGATTCCGAACATCCACTTTGTTTTGCAAATCGTCAAAGTTGAAGGGAGCTATGGAGAAACGACGAAAAAAACGCGAAATCGCAGACATCGCGCAGTTTCATCAAGCGACACCGTTGGTATTGTACCTATAGCCTTAACGAGGCAAACTAAAGCAAAAACGGTGAAAATCATGCTTTTGAAACAAAATTCGATCTTGACTAGGACGAGTTTGCCTGCAAGAAGGCTACGGAAAAGCAGATGCCCCACCTTCAGCAAACTTTTGTTAAAGGATGAACCCTCTCGTCCACTGGCCGAGAATTCCGAAGTTCTCGGACAAAAGATCTGAGTATCACTGGAACTTTAAGTTCATCATTGCGCTTAGTGGCTTGCGCGCATTCGGCTAATGTGAGAATCTTGAACGGGGTTCTTGTGGTGATACACTGCCTTCGAGGGCGAAATAACGACAATGACAGCAATACTCGATGATTTAGCAGCATTTCGTGTACTGAGCGAGAAGTGCTGCTGTTGGCAGGGGATAGTGCTGGCGATTCTCTGAAAGATTCCAGATACCGCTCGCCCTGATGTTCCGGCAACTCTGCTACCCAAAAGGAAGGATTTTGGGGACCCTTAATCAACACTAATTCTGAAGTGGTTTTGGATTTGCATCTCTATCCGAATTGTTACAGCTGTAGGGCTGGGTGTGTTTTTGTGATGTACATTGATCCGATCCATTAAAGTGCCCGTATAGCTTCAAGAATGATTCTGTGTAACTGCTTCGACAATGTTAGCAACGAAGGATAGCTTCGAGTTCTCTTCAGTTCTATAAGAATATAGAAGGTATTCGTGCAATTTTCTTCTAAGAATTTGGCTTTGCAATAAGTTCGTGCGGTTTTTCATCTGATACGTAGCTACTGCTTTTCATAAACAACATCAACCACAACAAATGATTTATGTAGCCCCTTTCTTCGGCTATCAATGCTACCAGGGACACAGCAGCATCTTGGTTCCATCTCCACGAAAAACCACTCTGCTATTTTCAAATAGAACTCTAAAACACTTTCAAATATTCATATTTTTCACATTTTCCATATTCAGAGGTAAGGACATCCTCCTTGCTACGGTTAACCTGTCTGGAACGGGCATCCGCTTCTGCGCCGCCCTTTCAGCAGTATTGGCTTCTCTTTAGATGTCATTGCTACATCTCTGTTGCCTCTCGAGCTTTATTCGATGCACGATTGAGGTCGAACAGTAAAAGTTGTCAGAGATTTCTGTTGCATTCGAAATCGAGCTTCTCAATTTATGCGGTAGAATACGAGGCGTGGCGCTTCAGGAAATCAGACAGAACATTCGTATTCGTAAAGAGTGAATCAAGAGCTACAAATGATTAATGGAAGAACATCAAACACTATTAGATTCTCAGCAAAAAATTAAGATGAAAAAAAAAGCGCATAATCTTATTGCCTTCCCAGTAATTATCTGTGGAACGCTTCTGCAAAGTTAGTATTGCAAGAAGTTTGCTGATAGTCCATTCATAGCAGAGTAAAGTTTGTACGGATCTCCTTCTATCCTTCTGTTGAAATAATAAAGAAATCACGTAGTAAGTTCCATGTTTCCTCTTTATAAAACCTGGGCATTGTTGACGAATGATATTGACATACGATGCTTTGCCACACAGGTTGTTAATGAAGCACTTTATTTTGGCCGACGTTTCGATATTTTGGCCGACGTTTCGACTTTCCGTCGTTTTCAGAGGCCTGAAAGTGGCTCAAAGTGTTTTTAATTTACGA
>JARK01000087.1:130668-141595 GCA_000688135.1 Ancylostoma ceylanicum | reverse complement strand
AAGGGGGGGGGGGGGCGGTTAGGTGCAGGTGGACGTGTCACAAAAGTTGTGGATTTCAGGAAAAAATGATGCGACTATCACAGTCTCATGGTATTTTAAAGCCTGGCGAGCACCTAGATTTAACCGTGAGTTGTCACAGTGAACAGTGATTCCTGCTATTTCAACGGGATATTCCAGCTATATCTAATTTCATCCGACGACTGGCCACGTGACGTTGTTGAATACACTGGAAGACGCCTTAAATTAGTAGTGGAAAATCTAAAGATCCCGGATAATATACGCCCCAAGAACAAGCTGGTAAGTGCCACTGTTGTATCGAGAGAGGAGCGAGAACTGGTCCCCGCAAATCTTATCCTAGAAGACTTCAGGAATCCTCCCGCATGTCCAGGGATATCTTTCATTACTCGGCCAGTCAAAGTCCCCTTCTTCGAATGTACACGAAGATCAGTATAATACTGGAATAAGTAGAAAACGCTGCTTAATACTCGCTATTCCACAAAAAATAAACATTGGAAGTATGTAATGTGTTATTGATCGTGGTCAGAGACGCAGAGTAAACATTTGGCGCACTCTCGTTTTTACACACATCTCGTCCCGCCTGGTATGGGAGGCCTTAGTCGCGCCTTATAAGGGTAATTTAAACTTTTTTCAGACGCACGCAGAGGCCGTAAACGAGCGCATCTGAGCTGCATCAGCAATGCGACTGGCCCAATCCATCATATAGACGCACGCACGTCAAACGCGCGTATCCAGTAATTGCCCTAATAGCACCACCACCGCAAACACGCGCGTGCGTCATCCTTGCGTCAGGGCTGCGACTGGGCCTATTCGTTATCAGATAGTCGCATGAGTGTCAAACACACGTACATATTTGCATAGTATGAAACTGAATGTGGATGAATTACTGCTTGGGGTAAAAGATACAGCGAACTCCAAATAGCCGTAGGTAAGGGGCGGGACCGCGCGCGCGTCGTTCTCGGGCAGAGACACAGGGCGCTCTGCATGCTGGCTCTGGCTGTCTGCTTCTGCCTCGAGTGCCACGCCGCAGCGGACAACCATAGCCAGCATGCAGAGCCCCCTGTGTCTCTGCCCGGGAACGCCGCGCGCAGCCCCATCCTTTGTCTACGACAGTTTCAAGTCCACTGTATGTCTCGGTTCTGCATGCATAATTGAGAGTACCCAAGGTAAACGTTTTAACAGCTTATAAATCTACTCATCATTAACGCAGTCATCAACATGTTTACCATGAGTAATCTCAATTATGCATCCGAATTAATCTCAGTTATGCATCCGAATATCTCGACGGAAAACAAACAAGCGTCTAGAAAGAATTGAAGTGAACTAGGGCTGAAATGACGCCATATGGATGAAATGAAAATCCTTTTCATGTCTGGGTGCAGATTTTATATAGGAAAACAGGCTTCTGATCAGGCAACATCGATGACTCATGCGTTTATTTCCAGTGATTAAATCTGGTACCCGGTCATGATTGGAATTCTCATGCATACCGCCCCGATGCCGATCTAAATCCTATTACGTGGTGAACAGTAGAACAGGTTTCAATTTTGGAGCATCAAGGTGGCAAACCTTGTCCGCGTGAATCTGGCTAAAATCTACCGAGACCTACATATTGAACGGTTGGATTACGAGTGGAGCAGTAACAGGCCTAATGCTCCATACTCTGGATTAGCCCATTTTGTTGAACCTCACGAAGGCTGGGACCATAAGGGTATGGGCCCAGCCTTCGTGAGGTTCAACAAAAAAGGCACACGGATGCACGATGTCTTCATTCTCGATCGGCTCCGGGGCCACATGCGTCATTCAGGTTACCCTGGGTAAACGTGTTAACGCCACACAAATTTGTCCATTGTTAGCTAGGATGTCAACATGATTACCCTAAGTAATCTCTATGATGTACCTAAGAGGGACATACCAGCCAAGTCGTCATGTTTTATACGTCAACCATGCTTTCCCTTATCTTATCAGCTGGACCACTGTTGCGAAGTTAAACTTCCTCCACCAAAATGGGAAAGGAGCACAATATCACCGATTCATGGACGTGGACAGCAACCCCTATATCTATGGAATCGGAGCAGTTAGCTGAGCCGAAGCAGATTCTGGCTAAACACGACTGGTTCTGGATAATTTTTGTCATCAATTTCTTCATAGCCCTTCACCTATGCGTCTTGCTGCTGGTGAGCTTTCCTGACTCGTTTGAATTTCTAATTTTTCCACATTGACAGTCTAATCACCGTGCTTTTGAGCTATGGTTCGTGTGGAAGCGTTGGCGTCGCTCGAGAAGGCGTCAGACTCGGATCGACGAGCTCGAAGCGGATATCCTAAGACGCTATCCGATGTTGGGTCCAATGCAGGTGCAATGATGGCGGAAAGAGCAGCCCTCCTCTACACATTGTTGACTGACTTGTAAATAAAATGGTTGTTCACTTACAAATAAAGTATTTAGTTGTTTATTCGTACATGGTTATGCCACTCTAATTTACAGGTACAATATTGAGGCTACGAGTACAATATATAAAAATCGAATACAAGCAATAACTGCCTGTTATGAGGTTCCCCATCCTGGAAAGAGGAACGAATACTTTGCGGTCCCGAAAAGCACGCTGCGCGACCGCGCCGCTCACGACGGAATCGTCGCTGCAGTGGCGAATCTGAGTTTCCTCGATAATTACTCATCACATTTGATCAGAACTAATAAGAAAACTATGTATCAAGAAAGGCCCATAGTTCATTGTCCCGGAGAAGACTCCTGCTCGAACGGCGCGGTCGCGCAGCGTGCTTTCCGAGAATGCAGAAGTGCCACCGTCATCCTCAGACAATGGTACGGGCTGACCGCGGTACCAAATTGTGGTTTGCGGGCTGACCGCGGTACCAAAATGTGGCTTGCGGGCTGACCGCGCACCGAAATTTGGCTGACCGCGTACCTTAATCAAAGTTTGGCCGACCGCGGTACTGTCCGCGGTCAGCCAAACTTCTGGCCCATTGTAGTGACAAGGCGCAAGTCATTCCCGTGAATTGTACGTTGCGACTAAGGATGTAGGAACGGTGGAACTGTTCTAATACAAATAGAAAGAAGTAGGAGACTCCTTTAGTCGAGAAAGGTGATGTGACGGGAGGTACTAATCTCACCACCAAGTTCCAGCGATCGAGTGGAGATCACTCCCCAGTTCAGGAGGAGTGGATGACACTCGTGGTTCATTTTTGGAACGGGGCTCTCGCTTAGAGAGCGTTCGCATTGGTTTCAAGTACATAGTTCGTAGGCGGTTATTTTAGAGTGAACATCCTACTATCTAGGAACGTAGCCCGAAGAGTACGGATTGAATTATGGCAATGTCGGACACGATAATCCTCGACCCTCCTTTTATTATACATTTTACTCCTTTTATTTAGAAAAAGAAGGATGGGATAAGGTCTGATGTTCATTTTGATAGGTAGAATGTCATTCATTAGCTTCAGAAAGCATTACTGTCGTTGTAAGCCCCACGGCGCCATTTTATTAGCGGGCTGACCGCGGAGCTATTGCGGGCTGACCGCGCACCGATATTTGGCGGACCGCGGAGTTGGCTACGGTCAGCCAAATTTCGGTACCGCGGTCAGGCCGTTCCATTGTCTGAGCACCATCGACGCCCACTGTATTTGGTGTAGCCGCAGAATTTGTGATCTACTGTACGCCTAATCGTGATATCCGATTTCCTACTACTTTTATATACTAATTTACTGTTTACTATTTATTGCTACCACTCATAAGCTGGAGCTTCACTGGAGCCGCAATAGGTTTTGAATTTGGTTTGCGCACGAATGCAAGATTTTCCAAGTTGGCAGTTTATGCTTCCAGCGGGAAAGAGCGTAAACCCTGGCGACAGCGATTCACCGGATATAATGTGTTTCACCGAAGAACATAGTTGTGAAGATATTAGAGAAAGAGAGAACGCAAGAAATAGTGGCGTATTCGGAGAGGCAGGCGAGAAATGCAGGTCATGGGCACAAATACTCATCTATCATCGTTTTTGAAACGGACCTTATTATATTTCGTGTTCGCGTAACTTGCTGGGTGTGTGAGAGCGGTTAGGTGTTTCATCTCACTGATTTTCACTTCCATTTTTAGGTTCAGTGTAACTGAATGGCGGAGGAGCAGTCTGTCGTTCCTTCTTCTCAATCTGCTGCGGATGCTGTGATTGCCTCTATCAGTTTGAGGTCAGTAGATGGAGTTCCCTCTTTACTTGTTGGTGCTTCTCTTTTTCATCTTTAGAGGTTTTTCTTTGTTTTCTTTTTTTTGCGCAGGGCATATGGAGAAGGTAGCGTTATTTATTCAGTGGCAGCTATCTGGGAGTGGCAATTTATGACCAGTCTCGAACTGCCATTCGCTTGCTCAATGATGTGCTTGAAGATCAGGAGTTTTCCACGTTGGATTCTTGTACGTTCATTATTTTCCATTGGTCAACTGTCTGCGTAGATTTCCTATCTTCAGTGCTTCAACAAGAGGAACCAGCTATGATATTGGTCAACAAATCGCAAGACATCCGTTTCATACGCTATATTTCGCAGCACTGTAAGTTGTGTCGCATCTTTTAGAGCTTTTAAAATGTTCCAATATTTTTCTGTCATTATTTCTGCTCAGAAACGTGCAGAAGGGTGTTCATATATGCTCCAAAAATTGTAGGTTTGAAAGCTCTTACATTATCACCAGTTCGGCCTAACATCAGATTGTAACCCTGCCATAATGTTGGCCTATTCTCAGGTGGAGCAACAATTTCCAATGATGACGTTGACGTGGAAAATTCAACAGATGCTGTGGGATCAAGCTTCACTTCTTCAACAAACTCGTTACCTCCTAGCGCTGAGGTCTCCACCAGTGTGGGCGAACCTGCCGCCACTGTGCCAGCTGGGAGTCCCAACAAAGACACTGGAGCTGATGATGGTGATGGCGCAAGCGACGATGAGGAAGATTCAGAATCCTCGCCACCAACGCTGGTTTTTCTGGCGAATAATGCATACAGTAGGTTTCTTAATTCTTTTATCCTTCGGCACTATTCTATGCAATCTATTCTTTCACTAGTTTTCTTTTTTTTTGCCTGAAATTTCTATTATTTATTACATAAGGTATGAATTATGTAATAAGCATGCAGGCCAAACCTAAAATCCAACGGAACAAAACAGGAATTGACGGAACAGAGCTATCGAACAACTAAGTTATTGAAAGGTCTAGTTAAAAACATGTAGAAATGCATATGGGATTGGCATATGTGCTGGTCGCAACTCCAAGTGTCTTTTTTTACAACCCAGAGCGGGTCCAGGCCGAGAATTCCACCTTGAAATGGTCATATACGAGAGACGTGACCCGGACTAGTCCGCCCGCATCACGCGACGCGTATTGACACGCTGATTGTCTGCGCATCCAATATATCTCTCACCCTTCTCATTTTCCACCGATCCTGCAGGGTAGTAAGAGCAGGCTGGTCGATACCACTGCAGTTTAAGTGGCTTTCATACATTTGCCGCGGCGGCAGTCGCCCATGGTTAAGCATAGGCCGGCGACGTCGCGGCAGCGTCGCCGCGGCAGCGGTCCAGCGGCAAGAGCTTGCATACTTTTTTTGCCGCGACGACGCTCGGCGATGTCGCCCAGCGACGTGCGGCAACGATTAGTCATGGAGGTATTTTGCCGCCCAGCGACAACTTTTGCCGCGCAGCCACTTTTGCCGCGGTGACGCCGTCGTCGCCGCGGCAAAAGTATGAAAGGTCCTTTACTGTACCTATCTGGATGTTTTTATTTAATGCATGGTATAACACCGTTCCCGCTGACGCCAATTCGTTACTTTTGTGACATTTTTCTTTGGTATCGTGTGTGTTTATTTTTATCATTACCATAGTATACTTTTCAGATTTCGAGTCCGGTTTCAAACGAATCTCAGAGCTGTTCGCTGAAGAATGCTCCAACGAGGCTGAAAACCACTTATCCACTAGATTTCGCATCGATATTTCTTCTAGGAATATGGTCATTTGCACGTTTTTTTTTTATAAATTTCCTATTTGTATTAGTAAGAACGCTTTTATCTAAGGTTCGAGCTTTGGGAGCTTTGTTGAAGTACATGGATTCGGCTAGGATAGGTGTTGAGTACGAAGCCGCTAACGTTCGCACGCCGATAACTACCATTAAAACGATACGAATGTGCGTTCACTTTTAATTTTCACTGGAATGTGTTTGTTTGTTCTATTTTGTTGTTAGTTTATTTCCTGCATTAGAAGTATTGTTCCAGAGGTGAAATGGTCGAAATAGACAAAGACACTTATCGTGCGCTGGACATATTTTCTGATGATAAGGGTAAACAGGTTTGTTCTGAAGTTCTGCTTGCTTTTATGGGAAGCTACAAACGATAATTGGGCTCTCAGCGACCGTTCTCAAACGCTTCCGAGTCGTCAGGGGCTAAATCCCTTTTCGCTTTGTGTAACCGATGTAGATCTGCTCCTGGAAAGTATATGCTTAGGTTGGTCATGTATATTTTGAGCATTATTCTTTATATTTGTTATATTTCATGGATTTGTTGTATATATTCCATAGGCAGTGGCTGTAAATCATCCTTGCATCGCAAAATACCGCCCGTCTGTTCTGTGGCGCCTCGAATAGGTGCTGCGACGCGGCAAAGCAGACGGACGGTATTCTATGATGCGCAAGGATGATTGACCGCCACTGTTGTGGCGTGTGTTCTCCTTTTTATTTTTCATTTTGTCTAATTTTTATGGCTTTTGGGTATCTTGATGTGATAATCTCTTTCCCAGGAAATGGTTTGGAAGTCCTACAGCTGATCGCGAAGTTCTTGTGAAACGACAGAAAGCGATTTCTTTTTTCCTTCAGGTAATTGTTTGACCATTTTTGTTAGATTTTACGAAGTAGTTATAAATAAGTCGTTCAGGACTGTAACCTAGAACTCACGGGGAAGCTTCATACTCTCCTTGGATCTTTAAGAAGTGTACGGGTAAGCATCAGAGGCAAAAAGCCTTACTTCTTTTATCATATGCGATAGTTTAGCATATCCTGAATCGGCTTCGTGCTGGTACCGCAAAAGTTGCACATTGGGAGAATCTCTACAAGGTTTTTTTTTCGCTAATATCGTCGTTCCAGTTCTGACTATTGACTAGACATTTTCAGACAATTTCCAGTTCCGTAATGATCGGGCGTTACCTTGAAAGCTTGAGCTCGCCATTAGCATTACTCAAAGACGACATAGACTGTTACTCGGAAACTCTTGTGGAGACGTATGCTGTGCTAAACGCAATGGTACGTATTGTTGCCTGGAGTTTTCTGAGTTGCTATGAATTGTTCGTTTAAGATTGATTTTGAAGAATCATATGCGGAAAATCGACTAGTGATGAGACCTGGTGTTGACCCAGAGCTAGATCGGGGTTAGTTCCCTATCCCTATATTTGTTTCTCTGGTTTCTCTACAAGCTCTCTCATCACTCATTTGTCATATTGTATTGGAATATTTAGCGAAAGGCCTCTACCGCCAGCTGCCGTCAATTCTCACAAGAGTTGCGCAGGAAGAAGCCAGTCGTTTTCAGGCAGCCACCTGTTCGGTGGCGTATGTGCCGATGATTGGCTACTTAGTGGCACTTCCTCATGATTTTCAAGTGGAGAACTTTGAAGAGTGAGTAATTCTTGCTATTTTCGTCTTCTTTCTCTCACTTAAAGGCAGCACCCGCGGAAATCCTTGCGAAGGAGACTTCCCCGAATTTCGGGGTTTCTCGGGACGGTAAACTCATAGGCAGGGATGAAAGTGCATGAAAGAAGCGAGAAATCTAAGAAATGAAGGCCCTCTTTATCATGTTTCGAAGACGCGAACGAGTGCTCCTCCGTGGGGTGTGTGTACGTCCCACCACGAAACCCTGTTAATGGTACGCATTGCACGCGTCCGCTTGGCCAGACCACCCACGGCAATAGCGTTCACTGGCGCGTCGGGCCGTTGAAAGGCCGGCGTGGACACGACGGCGATTCTTGTTTCTCTGCAAATAGGTCGTCATTCCTTGTGTTCTCCTCACATTTGTGATGTGCTCACTCTCTACTTTACCACCCACACCTCAGCTCTGAACCGAGGATTTCGGCTGGTGCTGCCTTTAAAGACACAGTCTCACCTCAGAATCGTTTTTGGGATTTCCATATTAGATGAATCTCCACTGAATGCTGATCAGAATGGTATAGATGATTCCATTCAGAACCATCAAAAAATCTTGTTTTCGATACCAAATTCCGGAGGAGGTGGTAGGCGGAGTCAAGGGGCGGAGCCAAACTTCCTTCTGACTAATTTACCCCCGATAGCGAACTTTCCAAGGATAATTTTGCTCATCGGAAGAGTCCCTCATCCACTTCCGAACAGAATGGAATATGTGTTTCATGTATTGCCAGCAAGGAGTACATGGTGTGCAAACCCTGAAATCTCGAGCTGGTTGGAGGAGCCAAGGCGGAATTACAGGGTTTTCGCATTCTGTACTCCATTGCTGGCAACACAAGAAACGTGTATTCCATTCTGTTAGGAGGTGGATGAGGGATTCTTCCGACGAGTAGGAACATCCTCAGAGAGTTCGCTTCCGTGGGTGAATTAATCAGAAGAAAGTTTGGCTCCGCCCTTCGATTCTGCCCATTGGCTTCTTCAGAATTAGGTATTGAAAACAGGAGTTTTCAACAGTTTTGAACAAAATCACATATACCATTCTGATCAGTAGCCACTGTAGATTTTTTTATGTGGAAATCTCAAGAAAACTATCTTGAGGTGGGACAGTGCTTTTAAGTGGTTTCTCCTTCATTTCTATCCTCTGGACTTCAGTGTGGAGGTGATCTACTCCACAGCTCATACGCTACATGCGAAGGATGAAGCAATGCGGAAACTCGATGAGGATTTGGGCGACGTGAAGATGAGAATTATTGACAAGGAGACTACCATTACGCTAAGGTGAAGGCAACTGCTCTTTTTTGCCAGTTATGCAATTGATAAGCAGCATGAATGTTTCTATTTTGAATCGTAATTTTGTCATTAACATTACCATTTTGACATTGCTATTACACAAAACTATATTTATGCTATCTCCTTTTCTTCCAGGATGTCCTCGCTAATATTATCGCGCTCATCGTTACTTCTTGCCGCGGAACGTGCCGGTGCATTGCTGGATGTTGTGATTTCCCTATCATTAACAGCGAGGCATTATGGGTAAGATACATAGTGTTATATACATTCGAGTAGGATATTTACGGGTTGCTATCCAGATGGACCTGCCCAAAATTTGTCGACGAGCCTATAATTGATGCCACTAGAGTGTATCACCCTCTGTCGCAGCTCATTACTGAACATTTCGTGCCTAATCCTGTGAGGTGAGAGTCTTAAGGTGTATTATTGTCTAAAAACCATGTAGATTTGTCTGATATTACTATCGTTATTCACTCAGCTCTGGCGTGGAGTACTCGAAGATAAAGATTTTCACTGGTCCAAATGCTTGTGGAAAAAGCGTGTATCTGAAACAGGTTTTGTAATGTTTTACTGCTTTGGTTTTCCTTGAAGGTGACCGAGATTCGAGGATTCTGCCATTGTACTTGTTGTAGGTTGGGTTACTCGTATTCTTGGCGCACATTGGAAGTTTTGTGCCAGCTGATTTTGCCCGCATTGGGACCGTGAATCGCATTCTGTCACGAATATACACTGTAGATTCTGTACTCGACGGGATGAGCACTTTTGCGAAAGATTTGGATCAGGTTGGTTGGTTTTGTTCAGTTTCAATGGTTTTTCTTCGTGGAAACTTTTGGTTATTAAGTTTTTAAAACGTCCATACCACAGATTTGTTTTTTTAAGCGGTCAATATGATTTATTTTCTAAAGCAAAACTACAAAAAAACTACAGTCTTACTGGCACACGATTTTATGAACAATTCAAACCATTCAGATCTCGTTCGCTCTGAGACGCGGCAATGAACGCTCACTTGTTATTATCGATGAGTTTGGGAAGGGTACCATGACGGTAAGTTTTTTCCATAGTATTACTCTTTCGTAAATCTGCATAGATTATGCAAATTCTGTTGTCTAAGCTGAGACCGAGGGGTGTGGGCCATGAAGAGGCGAAATGGGGCGAGTCATGCTGCTGCGATTGGTCAGTTTAAATCAGACGCCAATTACAGGAACGTGGTCCGCCCCGTTCTGCCTCATAATGACCCACAGCCGAGATCGAGTTATTTTCACAAATAATGTTTTCACATATGTTCTGCTCATATGGCCTACCTTAGGAGGTTGGCCTTTCGTTACTGGCGTCATCATTATCCTACTGGGCTGCAAAAGGTCGAGACGGCTGTCCGCATGTCTTCGTTTCATCGCATTTCCATGCCCTGCAAGAACTGATCACTGATGTCCACGGGATTATCTCGTATCACGTAATTACACTTTTTGATCGAAGAGCGTCATATCTTAGATTATCTCCTAATTGATTTTTTTCATCTGTTGAGTGACGTTTAGACGATGGAAGTGCTCAAAAGAGGAGCAGAGCTGACCTTCCAATTTCGTCTTGTTGATGGCTTGGTGGATTCGTCTTTTGCGGTTTATACAGCGTGTAAGATGGGTATACCACAAGAGGTTGTGGATCGAGCGAATGAGGTGGGTGGTGCCTGGCTTTATCTGTTCAGGTTTTGCTTGCTACTAGTTACTCGTGACAAACTAAGGTTTACGAACATGTTCGCGGTGGAAATGCGCTAACTGAGCTGTCATGTGTGGATTCAGACGAGGAAAGGAAGAATAGATGGTTGGCAAGAAGGATGCAGGGGATACTGTGAGTTTCGAATAGCTTTGCAATTCAGAGTGCACTAATGCACGGTGTTTTGAAATTCAAGCTCGTTCCGTTTGTAAGAGAGGGCAAGTAAGGAGGTGAGTGGGACGGGGGGGG
>JARK01000087.1:89707-122986 GCA_000688135.1 Ancylostoma ceylanicum | reverse complement strand
GGGGGGGGGGGGGTTGAGGGTGAAATATATGATAGTAATTTGCATGGTAATTGCCCTTCGTTGCCTGGTGACTACGGAACTAAAAGAGAGCGTATATTTTCGTTTTTTTGCCCTCCCAAAAATAAAAGCTTCCCACCAAAAAATTGGTCGGTTTATCCTTGGGAAAATTTACATGGACATCTGAAAGATTGTAGGGAAAATTTTGCAAGGCGGTGAAAAAGCACGTAATCAATATTTGAAGGTAGTAATTTAGCATGTTTTTGTTTTATCGGAGGCTTTTTTAGGTTTCCCATAATTCTGTGACCTTATAAGGATATGCACAAGTTCTGTGAACAAACTTTAGATTTACTCGAATCGCAAATCTACTAATGTAGTCAATCTTGTGGCTGAAAGCAACATTGTCGCCATTAGCGCCCTTGGAAAAAAACTGTGCGCAGAGAACGCACAGCGTCCGCCCACAAACTTCATCGACTACATCGACTACCCTGCCCTATTGCTGAGTTGCCATCTGTATAAGGTGGTGTGCAAATGTGCTTTGTTTGCGCCGCTCTTTGATTTTTATACTTGGGTCATTTTTAATTTAAAATTTTGGGCAAGTCTCAGGATGGCTAGTAGTACACTATCTAAGGAGAATATGTGGTCAATTTTTCTTTTTATGGCGGTTTTGTGAAGAAGTGGAGCTGATGTAACGGAACATTTGTCAGAATTCTGGCTTATTTCTTCCAGGAACTCTATCCAGGCCTGATCTTGCCCTTCCGATGAACTATCTAATGTTTTCCCCTTTCCGAACATAATTTATCACCCATTAAGTGTCTGATGCACCTGTCTATTGCACTTGTGGAGAGGGTTCCCACTTAGGGGAATTTGGAATTCTGGATAACTGACACTAAGATATAATATCTCTGCATTGAGTAGCAGGGGTAAATATTGCGGGTAATCTTTGATGAAAGGTAGTCAGTTGCTTTTTGCCATAACATCGGCCTCTTCTTGAAAGGTGTACCATGCACAGAAAGCAAAATCTGAGCAAACCGCTAATCCCCTTTACTTCAGTAATTCTTCGAAAGCCTTGAAACCTGAGAATTTGTTTGCACAAGAATTAGTTTCAATATTAATTTGCCTCATTTATTGATTAGCATTTTGTGCCAAGGCGTCTCAGCATGCGAAGCTGACGCCTTCTGCTTGGTTGCACTGCAGATGCATTGATCCTCTATGCGTTTATATCCGGGGACTTGTCCGACGGTTACCTGATCCCTGGCTGTGAAATTTCTTGTCCTTGGTCGCACTTATTTAGCGGCTATGGATGGTTGAATTTTCTTAGGTTTTGGAGGTGCCTCACTGGTAATTTTTCGATGGTGCGGCTTGAGTTCTTCATCCTGGCTTCTTAACTCTTTGATTTGCGACTTGATACGACTGTTTTCTCAAACTTCGTACGATTTTAGAAGAAATTTGCCTTTTCTGCTTCGTTTATAACACTTCGATAGTTTGCTCCCAGCTCCAGGATAGTTGAGGCTTCCATTCTTTGGTGTCGAAAATTAGTTACCGGGAGGTCTGGCGAGATGATAACTTGAGTTTTTGCATCAGGTGCCTCTGCAATTCACTGTAAATGCGAAAACACAGAGTAGCACATCTTAAAAGGTTTGATTAATGCTGCTTACATTATCATTCATCCTTAGCGCTCCAGCATTAACGCTTTTCAGGTCTATGTTACCGTAGTAGTCGCGTACTATGTATTTGTTTGGCTGCTCAGAATTGACGCGGATAGATTTGCGGATACTAGGATGCAAATAGATTTTGCTCTGGTTAATGGCATAAATTATAGCTGTAGTTCAAGCGGTCTGATTTTGAGAAACCGATGTTAATCATTGCAAATCGGTTTTATGGTGTCACGTTTCATAGAGTGGAAAGAAAAATTTGTCGAGAATTTCCTTGGTGCAGATCCTGACTCTACTTTCGGAAGTTTGTGAACTAAGGAAAATTTATTTTTCCATATTCTCGGTGTTTCCTGGATGTATCAACCCCTGTTCAGTGGTGTTGCTCGCCATTGTTTTGTGGAGTTGCGGCACCGCAACTCTTTGATGTTGCTCCTCACCATTTTTGTGCTGCTTCATATCACAGTTCGTAGACGTTGGTGCTCGTTACGTGCGGGAGTTGCACCTCTACATTTTGTTGGTGCTGCTCCCAATTTTTGGTGTTGCGCACTCGCTGCCCTCACTCTAGCATTATTGCTCTATAAGGTCACATCGCGGGTCCTCACGAATATGGTGAGGATCCGCAATGCTGGATCGCATTCCAGTCATTCCAATTATTCATCCTTCTTACCACCGTATCGACCATTCATCTAATGGCTCAGTGCAGATACATAGAATGGGCATCCATTACCATCAAACAAGCGCCGAACATTAATCCTTCGCGAACCTCGACATGTATTCAATGCATTTGCTGCTGCATGTGCATGTGTTTTTAGGCTGAAATTCAATTAAACTCGCATTCATTTATTGCAGCTTTGCGCATCTAACGTCATGCAAAAGGAAGTTGGTGGAGTTGTGCTGATGGTGACTTTCAGGGTTTGAGGAAAAAAAAGCTGCAGAGCTCGCACTTTTCGTATCGTAATTCCACAATCTATCTGGTGATTTGGTGATCCTAATCTTTCCTGCATGTATCGATAGGATAGCGTTGGAGTGTAATCACTGAGTACTTCTCGAATGCACTTGAGCGGGGTTTCAAACCGCTTCCGGGTGGATATTTACTTCGTTTCGCAAGTGAATTTATTTGTTGTTAGCGATTAGCAGAAACCATCGCACTGGAATTTCAGAAAATCAAGGTTAAGAATCCGTTTTAGGGAATGTCACAAATAATGTCATGTTAGAAAAGATCGTAGGCTTTTGGTATCTCGCAAGCAGATCACAAGCTTTTTACATACAGTACCGGCCAAAATTGTATAGCCTTTTCATTTTTCCTCCATGACTTTCATTAACGTAAATCTTGACTTAACGTGAAGCCTTGGAGTTCAAATTTTTATGATAGTTGTAGAGACTCAAAATTCGTTCAAGTTAAAAATTTGAACTTTGAGGCTTTACGTTAAGCCGAGCTTTGTGTTAATAGAGGTTATGGAGGAAAGTAGTAAAGGCTATACAATTTTGGCCGGTACTGTATATGAGAGGTGTATTGGGTTTCACTTCGAGTTGTGACCCCGAAACGAGCGACAATTAAATTTATCGCAGTTCCTTTATCTCCAGAGTCCTTAGAACAAAATTTTGAAGTGGGCGGAAATTGTTCGCTCGAACGTCGTGCGAGACTTTCATTCATATTAAAGTTTCTGGTGGGCGTTACTTTTGTTTGAGGCACGCACTTGTTTCTTGTGTTTGTTTCAGTCTTCCTTTTTCTTCCTTCAAGAAGGACTTCCTACGTAATCCTACGTAATAAGCCTAATAACCCCGAGGCACTAATTTTCTGTAGGTTTATGTTCCGACTTGATACATTCACTCTTTGAATTTCTCTTCCTTGGTTATTAAATCCCCCTTTTTGTGCAGAATTCCAGCTAGGAGACAATCAGAGCAGTCATTATATTATTTTTTTACAGGTAGATCTTTTATAATTCCGTTTCTATCGGTGAAAACGCTGAATTTCCCTCTTCAAAAACTTCATGTGTTTGTTTTCTTAGATGTGCGTATACCTTAAGCTGTGATGATTTCCTGGTAATGTGTGGTTGGAGTTTTACCCAACGCTTAGCCAGGAAACTCCAACTTCGATTTTACTGCTCAGCATCCCACCTACAGTGAGTGTTCGTCTGTAGATCTTGCTCAGAGCTGTAAACCTCCACAATCTTGGACGCATGGCCTTAGCCTTACATTATCGGATTTGTTTTGTGTTGCCTGGTTCCGGGTATAACTAGCTCTAACAAAAGTCCGGAACACAATGACGTTGGGCAGCAGTGCAAGAATCCGAGTAAAAACGGTGGGCTGCCTCTGATTTAGCATGGTTCCAACTCTGACTCCATTTTCATTACCCATTTGTGTGCGATATTGAAATTTTTCGGTTTTGAAAAATCGATCACTGTTATTTTCACTACTACCTTTAGTTGATGGATGTGGGTCACGATGAGACAAAGTGGAGCGAGGGATGTTTCTGTGATTGGGCCGGTCATAGAAGATGCCAATCACAGAAACATGACCGGCCCCATTTCGCCTCATTATGAGCCACACCCTTAGTTGTTCCTGTTCTGGAGGAAACTGTGTAAAAACCCTATAATAACCTTTGAAACATTACCTGAGCCTGTTTCTCTGAAGCATGAATTTACCAGTTGCGAACGAGGCAGTACACACTTTTTTGTAATTTCTTTGATATTTTGGTCATTTCGAATGACATATCCTAGACTGAAACTTCCCAGGGCTTACCCATACCTCCTCCTTTATCGCTTCGGAGGCATTCATCCCGGATGCGTGGCAGACCCGAATCTCTGTAGGACGATCTCTACTGGATGCGTTCATGCGTCATGCATGCGCCGGTAGGATCAAGTATAGACTCAGATATAACCATGACGCAGCCGAGGCGCAGGTGAGACGCTCGCGCTCGCGATGTCGCGGTTGTTCGCAGCGGTCGCGTTTATTCCTGTCTGCTTCGTTGTGTGGTCTTCTTGGAAAGTCTTTTGCGGCTATTCCTCTGCCGCACCGCTGTCGCATCTAATATAAATTGCCCTCATTTTATTCTTCTTTTATGAGATTAAAACCTACTGATGTTGTATCCAAGGACGCCAGAAAGTCACATGCACGTGGGCGCATGGATTCGGCTAGTGCAAAAACATCGAGGCATTTGTGAATATTTCACCTCGCTGCCGCCGCCGCCGGCTCGGACAACGCAATTGGGGGCACCTGCCTTGCCGGCATCACGTAACCTACCCGGGGAAAGAATTGCGAATGTGTACTCTCAGCTCTTTTACCTTTGCAGCTAAATATTTTGTGATTCAAATGCTCACTCGTTCCATTTTTCGTTCACCTAGTCATTCCTGGGATGCTTGACGCAGAAAAGTCGTATAGACCGTTTAAAAAATGACGATAGTTGAGTATCTGTGCCCATGATCTTTATTTCTCGCCTACCTCTCCGAACACGGCACTATTTCTCGCGTTCTGTCTTTCTCTAATATCTTCACTACTATGTTCCCTGGTTTAACACACTATACCTCATCAGAATTTCCTATGGTATTTACGGTTCCGCTGCTAATGGACCCTGTGGGAATACGGAACACTCACGTACTCACTCATTGTTATCGTGGATTAATAGGCTGCTTATGGAATCCTCGATCTTGCGATTCTCTTGTTTTCTGGATGTGCTTACGTAAATCTTTGAACAAGGAACTGTTTTACAACATAATATGGGTAAACAAGTGTTTTCTATTAAATTCCTGTGCTCATCTTGGGTTATGCGTCAATTTAGTTCAATACAATCCAGTGCTGCCGTTGCCATGAAACTGTGGATAAACTGTGGATATTCTTGGATTAGGCTATCTTGTTTTTCTGCATCAGAGTTCCAGCTATAGCGTTCTTCTTCGTTAATTAGAATTCTTTGTGGAGCTACTAGAATAACAAGTCCCCAACGTTAGTTCAGCTGACCTAAGATTACTTCGTAACGTTGTTCATTGTGCATATCTCCCCTGGGGAAAAGAGCTGAAGAGTGGAACTTGCGTGAGAACCTTAGAGCTTCGAGCCTGATGCTTGTACGGCATTCTTCTGAAAAAAATTGCCCTTTAACAAACATGCCACTGCTTTACATATGATCCAGTTGATTTCTTTGATTCTCTGTGAGTTTTTTTCCCTGGACCGTGTGGGAGTTACCTACCCTCGAACTTATGGATTGCTGTACGCGTTACCGAGAAGTAATTAGTGAAATTGATCCTATAACCACGCCTAGTGTTTTTGCCCTCCGTGAAGGGTGGGTAATTTGCTTCACATGTTTCGCTTCCTATATTTCATGCGGCTGTACCCGGAATGCCTCCCCTATCTTATGGCGATCGCTTTCTCCTCCTTTTTTGCGCTGCTGCTCTCCCGTTTCCCATGAATGGCTGTTATTGTCGGCCACTTTGGTCCGTTTTTCGCTAAGGAATGAGGAAAGAGTTTCGTGAGTCATTAGTTGAATGGGTGTTTTTAGGATCCCACGGAGGCAAAATATCAATTGCTCGGAGTTTTGCCGGGTTTTGTCTCGCCAGACATACCTCTTTATATGGTTTTTGGAACATGAGTAATGATCGCGTTGGTTTGGCGTTCTAAGAAAACTTCCAACATATTTGTCTCTTAGACACGGGGTGTGGTTATAGAGTCCAATCCTTCTTTTCGGAGGGTTTTATGCCTGTTTTGCATGCATTATAGAGCTAGCAATGCAAAAATTCTGTTCCTGATTTTGCTGGATCTTTCAAAGTGATCTTCACGGTACACAGATTATGATATTGACTTTCTCTCGTCATTTAATTTCATTTTCATTAATGAACTTCGAAGTCATTGGTGGCTTTCACCAGTTTATAACGTTCACTCAGTCCGATGGAGAGACCATTTTCATTTTTTTTTCTCTTTTGAGCGTCCTGTGACTGACATGTAGCTTTAATTAAAAAACGACACGATACTTCGACGAGCGAGGTGAATTCCTCCGCCTCATTTAGTCTCGTTAACTTTTTTCGGAACGAGGCTTTTGCCGATGGGGTGCTCGTTAAGGCATTTTATGCTTGCTGCCTAGGCGCGCTTTCCTCAGAGCTCCACCGGCTCTAGCGGACTTTTTTTTCTAGTATTCGTTTCGGACAGATTTCACCTTTTTTCGATTGTCCAGCATTTACACATTGAAGAAAATAGAGGGTAGGGGTGTTGTGATCAATACGTATTCAACTATAGCTGCTGGAGAAAATTCCCATCTTGTCACGCGATAGAAATAAAAGTGTGTTGTCTTTGTGCACTACAAAACGTTTTTGTGGTCCCGCATAGAATTGTACTGTAGTTTTTGCTACGCATCATATTACCGTAGCGCCTTCTTTGAAAGTGTGACATTACACTTCCATCATCCATCCACCGCCGTTGCACAGCACCACGTCAGCAACGCCATGCCGCACCGGCGTGTAGTTGCTCCTCAGCAAAGTGGTGTTGCCCGCACTAGGTTGTAGTTGCCCCTCAGTAAAGTGGTGCGGTTCTGACATTACAACTCCTTCATCCACTCGCCGGGGTTGTACAGCACCATTCCAGCAACGCCATGCCGCACCGGCGTGTAGTTGCCCCTCAGCAAAGTGGTGTTGCCCACACTAGCGTGTAGTTGCCCGCACCGCGCTGTTGCGGCTTCGCTTTTATCATCCGATGCAGCAAGAGGCCTCAGCAATAATTTGCCATTTCGTCTCGAACTTTTTTTGAAATAAAAATGTCACGAAGGGCAGCTCATATTCGCGCTCTGATAAGCTCTTTGTTTTTCATCTTTTTTTAGCTCCGCGTGCTGACTGCGCGTGACAAGGGTAGTTGTCTTGAAAATGCTTTACTCAACGTGTCGCTCACTCGGATCGGCTTTAAAGTTCATGCTGTTTTTGTTATGATATGTAGATTATGGGTGGTTAGTGGTCTACTTCTAAAGCTTCCTGGTGTTTATGATGTGGACTCTGCTTCGGGAATCGTTGTTGCAGTGAAAACTGCGGAAAGGTTTTTCACGATATCGAACATCACACAATACTATGGCCTTTTGAATCGAAAAACGAATACATTCAGCTTATTTGAGAATGTCAGCTGGCAGAGACTAGCTCCGATATGGGCAAAGAAGCAATGCCTACGCCGTAATGTACTTAGAATCGAAAGCATGTCAAAGCTTTTTGTACTACCTCGTTTTCCTAATTAGGTCGTCTCGCTGCTGCCGCGCGCTCCTGAATGAGACTATTTTGGCGTCTCTGGAGGTGTGTTCTGCGTTATCACGTCTTGCCATCTCCCAGCTATAGCTGTTCTCTTTGCTGAGGCAACTGGTCTCTTTCTTCCTTGAAATGGAAATTTGTAACTTTTCGTACAGCGCCATGCATTCACATAACCGATGCTCGTGATATAAATCGATATTTGATTTTTCAGATGGAGACGTCTAGTAGCGATTCGGTATTAAGAAGAACGGGTATTATTTGCAGTAAAACGGTGAGTAATATTGTTCAATTTTAGTTTTTCTTGCCATCTAGTTTTTTTTTGAATCTTAATCTGAAGTAACAACATATTACCTGTGCGTATTACGACATGACGTAGTTCCCCACAAGAACTTGTGCTCGTTTGACTAGCTGAAATGCGACTAATCCATCGTGAAAAAGCGTTGGCTGGAAAATCATGGCACAATTCATGAAAGAAGCAGATATTCAGAGAACTTCCATGTTTTTTTTTCGGGCTCCGTTTGGTCCTCCACATCTTATCGCAGATTCTTTCCGAATTTTGCGCCTTTCATGCAATTGATGCATCTTTTTCGCGTTTGACTAAGATGACTCTGGGGAATAGAAGACGAATGGCTGTAAGAATGGCTGCAATCCAAGGCGGAACAATTATAGGAGTGCGGTGGTATACCTACCTAGTGGTAAACGAAGGAAACTGCTTAGGTATTACTCCGCTGTAAACCCTTCATTTGCTATCAAAAATAATGTGAAAGTGATAGGGGCTCACACCCAGGAAAAGACTTATTTTGGTCTACAGTGTAATAATATAAGCATTGCTTTGGAATGCCTTGCTTTTTTAAAGCAGGTTTTTTCTTGGAATATGAACATGTTGTTGAAAGCAGTTCATGAACAAAAAAAAAAGCGGAGGATTTCTTGGTGAGCATTGAGAGTCAATTTGTTTTATATGCGTTTTTTTCGTTGTTAAGGCTGCAGTTATACTCCTCCGGCATCAAAGCGATTTTTGTCGCTGCTGGCGACATCCCTGCGTTTGGTACACATCGATTGTAAGGGGCACTTGCTGGCGATGTTGCCGTTCTGCTATACCCACGATCGATACGTATCAAAACAAGTATCGCCGTTACTTCAGCGACTAGAGCGCTTTGTTCCTTGAGGAATATTGTCATAATCTAACTTATGAAACTTTAGTGACTGAGGGTCGAGTAGATGAGGCGTGATTCATAATTGAGCAGTTATGGCGGCGCAGCGATAATGCGCCCAAAAACCAGTAATACTTCATGAACGTTTTGTACCTTCAGTTTAATGTCCAAGTGTTCAGGGGTCCGAGGGTTCGGAGGGGGGGGGGGTGTTCCATGAAAGGCGCAATTATACCGCTGCTTTATCTCGGTTGCGAAATTGATGCTGATAGCAACCATCGCTAACACAAAATATTTACGGATGTGGGATTACATTTGAATGTGATTACAGGAATTTTCGCTGTTTTTCACTGCTCAAAGGAAAACTACTTCAACATCGTCTTTACTTAAGAAAGCACTTCCTTGAAATACTTTAGAAAGCACTTTCTTGAAACACGCTCATTTCACGAGCTGTCCCTGAGAGGAGTAATTTTCAGTCTTTCTGGTATCTTTCTCAGACAAGATGTAGGAGAGTGTTCACTGTTGTTTTGCTAGCGAAATATGTTCGCTGGGCATTCTAATTCTGTTAGAACGAATTCCGCGCAAAATTATACTGTATGCTTCTGTGAATATAAATCGAGGAATGTTAGACTTGTTATACTATTCCAAAAATGATAAATAACAAGGATGAGAGTTGTTGCGGCGCAACGTCACTTCGGTGAAATCTGCTCGCTGAGGAGAATGCGGTGGTGCGGTGCAACTCCATTTTGTCGCAGCTGCTTACGTATCTGAACCACTCCACGACTCGTGGCAGCACTAGCTGCGGGCGCCGCTGCGTTTTGTTGCGGCACCACAACATTTTGGTGCTGGTCAACTGCACCGAACTGCTCAAGCAATGCAAAACTTTTAATGTGTCCATTACTTTGCCTTTTAGTGTTAGGGTTGGTTGAGATTGAAAGAAAACAGTACTTGTGGTGAGATCGAAGCTGCCCTATCTACAACATTACCACTTCTGAACATAAGAGGGGTAGTGGTTGGCGTTGTGGTAGCGGAAACCGGCCAGTAAAGCTTTATTACTGTACTGGTAATTCTAATACCAAGTAATTTTCTGTACGACTATCATCTTGCTTGGGTGTAAAATCCTCGCATTTTCAGGGCGAAAAACTAGGAACTATCGAAGAAGAGCTCACTCACTGGATACAGGATCATCGGAAATCGACAACGAAGTGCATCAAAGAAAGTGGCGTCCCGAAGAAATCAGCAACTTTCCATAACATCGTGGATTTACAGAAAACACGTGAGTGCTTACTCCACTGCTTTCTTCAACAATCTTCGTCTCTAATCTCTCGTCCTGGATGGTTGAGAGGAAGTAATAGTTACAAGTAATTTATGATGGTTGTCCCTTGGTGATATTTGTTTTTTTTTAAACCCTGAACATCACATCCAATTAGCCGCGATGGCGATTTCTGTCGTGTTTCGCTTAACGAATTGATAATTCTAATTTGGAGCGGGAGCAAAACAGCGTCTATATCTAGGCAGATACATGTAAATAGTTCCTGAATTATTGCTGGAACATATGCGATGTTTAGAATCTACGGTTGTTGTTGGATTAAAAAAAAGAACGGGAATATTTATCTTGCGACCAGGAAGGAACAATTTTGTGAACATTTCCGGGTTTGACTAGTGTAGGAGCTTTGGTATAGCGCATTTTGTGACATTCTGGTGAGAATGGTGGATTCTCGGGAACTCATTGGAAGCTCTCTAAAATAGCTGCATGCAAACTTTTAATGTTTCGATGTTATTTTGTCCCTTTGCCTGGAAATATCTAATCCCTTGAATTTCCCTCATCCTATGAGTGCATTATCGACGATACACCTTCTGACTATTCAAACTGGAGAGTGTCTCGTGCCGCCCGAAAAAGTGCTCTGGCCTCCGTTTTCTGCACCCACTACGCAGCTCCACCTGGCTGTCCCTAGCTGCGATTCCCCCATAAAACAGCAATGTACTATCTCGTACTGAACTATAAATAGTAAACCTCATAATATGTTTAGATTTTGAATGTCTCCGTTGAAATTCCGCTACGCTATCCTGGTTTTTTCTGCTTAGAATGAGCAGTCTCCCATGCTGTGTTCCGTGACAAAAAAGAAAAATTTCATAAACCAGTGGCACAAAGTCGATACAAGTTGTCCGCAGCAGTGACAAATGCTCGCCTGACATTCGGCCGGGCTGTCCTTGCCACTCAGTGTCATACATCCGTCTTTTCTCTGTTTCTTGCGTGCACAACTTGTTCTCCAGAATAATTTTTTGTGTTTAGTTGGTTGAGGAAAATTATGCAAATTTGCTGACAATAATTGCTTGTTATGAATACCCTCATTTATATTATTTTTTACTGGTCATTGTTTGAACAATGAAAGTGTGAGTCATTTGGCCAGAATTATAGAAGGTGATTTGTCATCAAATAGGTTTTTTGAAGAAATTTTCACATAGACCGTCGACGACGTCATTTGATGCTCTGGTTACGAAAATCATACTAGTTTTCTACCTAGCCACGTTTTGGTAGTAATATGGTAGGATTACAGCAGGAAAGCAGGAGAAAATGTCAAAATTTTCCAGAAAATGGCAGGCTGATAAAGCGCTACTCCACTTTTTTGCTAAAAAAAATCCTAGAAATTTCTTGATCTGATTCATTAGGGAGTTATCAAAGGAGACGAACAGGAATATTCTATCGGCTTTGCACCGTAGACGTGGGCCACAGCTAATGCTACAGCCGTTTCCCTGATTTCCCTGGCGAAGCTACACTGTATTTCATTCTCCTACATGACTCCAACAGTACATAACTTTACAAAAATAGGGTACAGTTCAAAAAACTAACACAATTTTTATGATAAGGGCATCAATCAACCCACTTGGGCGAAGGGTAGACAAGAATTCCTTACGAAAGTCGGTACAATGACGTCATCTTTTGTAATATATCTAATTCCGTGCCATCTGAAACAGTTGCGTTAGTTACTCACATGTATTGTCTGTTGTTTTCAGGATTTGATACCACTTTTTCATATATTTGCGCGAAAAAATGAAATAAAAAAAACGAGCCGGTTGCATATTTTTTTCAGTTTCTCTGGGATTTTTATACATTCCTTCCGTTCAACTTTTGCAGAACCAAGGCATATTTCCGGATAGAGTGTTGCTTCCGCCTTGAATTGCCCAGTGATTCGAGAGACTAACCGCATAGGCTTCTTTGGTGAGATTCAAAATGTAATAGGTTATGATGTAAAGGCAATCTTATTTCTGTTTCGCACCCGTAATCAACTTTGTGGTTAAATTTCTCAGTCTTTGACCAGCGCTTGTTTTCATTGTCCAGTACCACTTGAGGTGATGCTTATTTACGTGAGCCAAAGAAAAATGATCGCTGCGCGTGATAGCTGTATTCGACGTCTCGCTCAGCTCCCGTCCAAGCAAACTTGAGGTGTTTTCGGGTGGGGAGCAGCCGGGTGTCTGGTAGAGCTGGCTGGCTGGCTGACTAGCTGGCGGATGGGTGCGAGTGCCGGAGGGTGGTCGACCTCGAAAACAAAAGCGTCAGCTCAATATGCAGCTTCCATACCAGCGACGTCGGCGACGTCAATTGTTTTCGTTTGCATTCCGGAACGCACTTCATGCGTGAATTCGCACGTTTTTTGATGTGTCTTTCACGGTGGTGCGGTGCCGCGGCGTTTCGCCGTGTTGTGACTACATTATGGTGCGGCGAAACGACATGAGACACTTCCGGGTGTTGCTATTTTGACGTTGCTGTGCTTCGACGCGGCGCAACGGCACTGTTTCATATGGTGCGGCGCAACGGCAGTAGTGTTATAGAATACCATGTTGCTGCAGCAGCACAAATATAGATGGTACGATACCGTACCTAACCGTATAAGGCAACAAAAGCTTTTTTTGGTTGAATAGCACATCTCTTTTTTGTTCGAACAAATTTTGCTTAGGGTTTTTGTCCTTTAGCACATTGTTTCTGAATTATTTATTCGCTTTTATGTACATTGTTCTCTGTTGTCTGGAATTCGCTCCCCACAGAATGATCAATGGATGGTTTCACTATTGTTCACGTGAAATGCGAAGCACTTTGGCCCATTGGAGTATAGAAACCGGACAACTGGTCCTTGTTTTTGATGAACGATCTCGTGCCGGTGATTTCAAGCACTCGTTTGAGCGCTCGCTTCGCGGCGGCTCAAAATGTGTTCGTCACTCGGGCCATTTGTCTTCTTGCCGCTCATCCTCGTTTACATCACTGCGAGTCTACTAGTTTTTACTGGGCGCGTACAATTTACGTTATTTGAAATAGGGGGATAGTGGATTATCATTCTTACCCTAACTAATGGCTTTAGGTATAGCAGTGACGTCTTGACTGGGTAAGGGTAAACTATGCTGTTTCTGCGACAAATCTATAATTCTCTCTTACATTCGCCACCTAATAACTCACTCGCTTTTTTCTTCAATAGAACAACCAAATTTGATTGTTATAATATAGAAATCCTCTTCGTCCAACAGCCTTTTTATTTTACCACTGGTTTTCAGGTGCTCCTCGTCCTCATCAATCAAATAGCGATCAACAGGTGCGTTTGTTCGCCTACTAGAATTATGGAGTCTCCCGTAACTTCCTGATCCCGTGTTTGTTTTGATTTCGAAAAATGAACAAACACAGGATATTTTTACCCTACCAATATTTGTTCGTGGATAGTTGTGGGTAGTCCGGTATCATTACGGATCTTTCGTTATCACATGCTAATACCTTGCCGAGAACTTCCGTGATGGGGTAATTTGTCTCACGGGGGGGGGGGGTATGACTATGACTACTATTTGCCAGTTATGCATAGCTGAAAATGGGTCCACCCCAAAAATTTGCATTCATAGGTAGACGAGTCTACATAGTGCATATCGTTATGGCATAGCTAGTGAATGCATAATTATTTGGGTTGATACATAGCAGTTCATTTGCAAATTATTGTTATTCTCCGCTAGGGTCACCTAGGTCTTGAATCTATGATTTTTTTTTGCGATTGGAAGACGTGCTCTAGAGGGTGTTCTGAGCACGAGACATGTTTCAATATAGTCATTATTGAAACCTGGGACCACTTCGATGATTTCGGAGCCGTTGCACTTTCCGGTTGGTTTAAGCCACTAACGAATATTTGAATTGGTGCCAGTGTGCTCCACCGTCCCTTCGCATTCCTCTGGAAATTCCCATGTGAGGGTAGTTTTGTCATAAAGGTATGTAGAAAAATTTTTTAAAAAGGAGCAACAACAAAAACTGTCCAGGAGTTGGTTTCTCTATCTCAGGAATATGTACAGACACAGCACTTGACAAAGTTGAATACACGAAAAGTTAGAAAACGGAAGTTTCGGTAGGAATTCGGAATTCTGTTTACTTGCGTACCTCTGGTTGGATTAGATTGAAAAGCTAACCCAAATAAGGGTTGGGAGAAACAATAGTTGAAAGGTAAAACCTATAAAAGGAAAAAAAAAACACATCGTTAATCATGTTCTTGTGCTGTTTTTGTTCTATACGTAGGGCATCCAAAATAATGCAGGATGAGCGTGCTAACAATTTTTCCGTATGCGCTGAAAATCACCGTCAAATTGACACATGTTATTCCAGAGAGAATTGACTTTTGAGGATGTCAGCTTATATGCGTATGTTTTTGCGCTATTATTTGACTGGAATTGAAAGATTTATATGTTTTTGGCGTCAATCCACAGTGTCATGCGCGTCTACTGCGCCACGAATATCCCCTGAGGACTTCGCTGTTTTCTAACATCCAACTGATGCGAAGCTTGGCTCGTGTTCAGCCTTCCATCGATGTCAGCTTCAAAATTTTCGTTTATTATGAAATCTATCCTGTGCACTATTTTGCTTAGTGGAACAATTACTGGAGAAGTAGTACATGGAAGAGAATGTGAAGCGTTCAAGAACAAGTGAAGCTCGTGGGGAAACTTTCTAGAGAACTTTTGATAGGGATATTTGTGGAAACTACAAAAAAGAGAACTAGACAAAGTTGCAAGCTGTGGCTGCTCATGGCGCCGTGTGTCGTTGCAAATGATGGCGTGTCTTTGCAAATGATGGCGTGTCGTTGCACGTTGCACACGGCATCTACGCTATCCCTTGTGACGTTGCACACTTCAATCTTAGCACTTGCGCTGTGTCGTTGCGCACGACATATTGTGTAGCTGCACGTGGCGTTTTTGAAGTTGCACAGAATTCTTCTCAAAGGGAACTTCGTAAAGGCATGCTGGTTAGCCCAAATTCCTAATATATTATTCACCTCACCGGTTCGATTTTACCATGGGTTATTTGATCGAGTTTAGAAGTAGTCAACCACACCCAGGCTTATTCTCCCGTTATCAATTCTCTGGAAAAGTTTATGCGTATTTTGACTAGAAGTCTGATTCATATGAAATCAAAGCTAACAAGCTCACCTTTTCGTGGTCCGCTTCGATCATACAGAAATTGTTGTCACTCGGAGACTCCATAATTTTTACACACTCATGAAATCCAGATATTCATAGCTTCATTTCTGTGATTGTCTGGATTTTGCCTCAACAGTTGAAACTTTGTATATGATGTGAAAGATTTTACCATTGCAGATTAAGAATTTGGCTCCGCCTCGAAGGAAACGCTCTCTTTTCTACGAAGTGAGTTTAGTTTTTCGTTTTCCATTCTTCCATATTTAGTGCCTTTCAGAATGGAGGATAATGTACTTGTGTATATACATACGCGCAGCTAATGTTCATACACCCACATACTTGCTTACATATACACTCTATGTAATATTCGTATGTAAACTGATACTCGTAGTTCAGCTGTGCAAATAATATACAACAAATATATATCCTCACTCGCACTTCCTTCTCGTGTTATTGTTTCCTTCCTTGTGTTCAATTTGTATTCAAGATTCTCACTATCCATTTACATATGGTCATTAGCCAGTATTTCACTTGTGATGTGTAATTGCATAGTACTGGTTAGTGCTTTGGACTTGCTCTAATAACTTATCGGTAATGGTTATGGCACCGCGCTAGATTTCCTCCATTCGGATTGCGTGTCAAATTTTACAGCAGTGTTATGTCACTCAAATTGGGTTCCACCCCGTATGAGCGAATCCGTTTCACTAGTAGGGATTCCTGAGGCATGCCATCCTGACAGCTCAGCCGCTAATCAACTGCAGGGAGCAGGCGTAGTCGTGCATGAAATGCGCATCTGATTTGCGTCCTGCATTCCGCACTAATTTCAAGAATTCGCTGATGATCGTATTAAGGGTAGGAATCATGTGCTGGCTGTAGCTCCCTCCATCAAATTGGAACATTCTGGCTCAGTCCTGAGATTTATAACACACTCTCTTAATCTTTAGGGCTCTCAGGTGAAGTGGGCTTGGACTCACCTCTAGGGCTGATTTCTTCTGTTTCATTGCATTGCTACGGCAGCTTCTAAGAAATTGGGCATATCAGCTTATCAGTTGTTGTGCTTTTTACTAATTCTTCATTCTATGTGAGTGTCGTTTATAGAATACCATTTCTTTGATACCCTTTTTGGTTAATCCCCTTAGCCTTACGCAGATTCATCCGTCATGAATGCGGAAGTACAGTGATTAGGAGGCGATCACGTGTTTCAGTGATATCTTCATACTTCTGAGAATTCTTAGAGCTCTGACCACCATCTGAGAATTACCGCATCCAGAACCTTGGCCTAACCCAGTTTTTCTTTGTGAAACCGATGTGAAGTCTTGTCATTTTTACTCATTCGAACATGCATCATCTCGTCGTCGTCTGATTGACATGGATTCGGCGCTATTGCGATAAACAGCGTAGTATTCCCATCCAAACACGCCCATCTCCCTATGAGAAAGGCTTCCATGTATCCTTCCATGTATCAATAAGTAATAGGATGCTCGCTGGATCCTTGTAGTTGTTTTTTTCGTAGGTCCTCAGCATGCTCATGCTCTGGAAGTTTTTTCTTTCCCTATAGAATTTCGCTGACGTAGAACGGAGGCGTTCTTTCTTACCGCATATGAATGGATTATTATATTGCTTTTGGAACTGAAAGAGATTAGCTATGATGCAGGCGTCTGGAGGATTACTACATCCCTTAATCGACAGTCACAGACGAAGTCATGATTATTCGTAACGTGTAATTTTTGTTTTGGCTTCTTGCTAATGAGATGTGTTATATTTGCATGGAGCTGGCGAGTTTTTGCACGCGTTGATGATGTCTTTTCAATCCGCTTTGTGATTGATAGAAGGAAGTGCTTCCATCGTTCCAGGCGTAATTGACGTATTTCATTGTGAATGTTTTCGTTGATTTTCTAAGAGAATGGCAAAATGTGTGGGTTTGAATTTAATTTTTTATTCATTTTCCAAAGAGGGAAGGGAGTGCGATCCTTTAATGGCGTGTTAATTTATGGTTGCAAAGTTGAGTGTTGGTGTTGCACCGCACTTGTTCCCAGATGGTGGTGTTGCGGGAAATCATTTATGACGCAAGAGTTGATTCCTCACCTTTTTGTTGCTGCGCCGCGACATAATCTGACGGCTCCTCACTTTTTTATTGATGGTCCACCACATTTTTGTTGTTGCGCCACTCCAAAGCGTTGTGCAGTGAGACCGAAAAGTTATTTCATGCTCCCGGGCATTTTTCGCCACTGTCCTGGGATAAGCTATCTGGACTCCGTACGTATAAGGGAGAAGTAACTTGCTTGGTTCTTCCCGGCTAATGTTGTTGTACTTACGAGATTAGACGAACGCCGCTGTTTGCATTGTCAGATGTAGATGTTAAAGTCGTTAGCGAAGTGCCAGAAGCAATTAGCTGCCGATGTTGACATTGTGGCCAGATTCGATTAGCAAAGATCGTTGCTGGAGCTGTGCAAAATCCTTTCTAGCATCTGTGGGCTATGCTTATATACGTATGCTATACGGGTTGCGGAACTAAAGCTCTTATAGCTTTTCTTTTGAAACTTTCGACGGCGGATAAATTCAACCACAGTTAAGGTTTGCCCAGATTTTCCTTTTTTCTTCGTTGCTTCCATGTACAAGGAAGTGGGCTTAGTTCTGTGTCACTTTCTCCTTAGAGGTCTGTGGTAGGGTTTTCCCTGCTGTGTAATGAGACACGCTTTTTCAACCCAGTCCTATCTCTTCTTCACGGTTACGTTTTTTTTTTCTTGAGAGAGGTGCCATTTAACAGCTAATGCTAGTTGCCTGTTATTAGCTTCCTACCCATCGAAGCTTGCACTAATGTCTAAAAGAGTTCCGCGAAAAGAAAGTCAATAGCGCGTCCGTGGAACCCCGTCGTCGTCACCGGAGCTTTGAGCTACATTCCTTCTACATTTCTCACAACTAATGTTGTACTATGGACTGAAGCCTTGTCTAATGATGTGCCGTCGTCGTCGGTGCCCTTTTCTCGGATTGTCCTGCGGGTATTCATTATTTTCTCTCAGGCAACGCCTCATTTTCGTTCTGTGCCAAGGACAGCTGTCATAAGAGTTTGAATCTGAAATTGTCTGTGCCCGTCTTTGTCTTGGAGTGCGGAAGTTTTACTTCTGGTTCAGCTGTGTTGGTGTTTGTCGCGCATGGCTTGCATAAATAAATCTCATGGTAAAGCGCACAAGAAGCCAATCATCGGCACTATTTGGATTCATTGGAGCCCAGCTCTGGATTCATGGATAGGGTTTCCATAGAGGCACCTGTGCTCTGAGTATCTAAAATCATCATGTCGCTTCTGTTCACGCTGTATATACCTCCTCTAATTATGTTGGGTACCTAATAAGGAATATGTTGGGAAGTTGCTCATCGCCTGGACTTGTTATGAGAGGTTTTTTTTTTCTGAGAGAATTTGATGCAGTCTAGAGTGATCACGTTAAAAATAGCAAGTAATCATGATTTCTAGAGTTGTAGGGAGGGGATCTTGCAAATTCAATTTTTACAAACGCAATAATTACCTAGTGGATAGGATGGGTATGGATGCAGCACTGACCCAGGAAGGTCTTCTAATTTACTTCCTGCTCCCAGGTTCTAGGAATTACCTCCTCCTATTTATTTCCTAACTGTAATTTGCTATGAACACACTGCACTCCTTTGCTACTCCCTATGTAGTACAGCAGATGAGGAAGCGGAATGTACTATTACATGAATTTTTCAAATTTCTTCTCGGAACGAGTAAGTGCAGACGGATGCTCTCTGGATTTGTTTGCATTGAGCAATGGAATTTCCTTTCTATAAGTTCAACTTTACGAAAGCAGAAGTACCTGAAGGCGTGTTTTCTTTGCCCATTTTTCGTTTGAAATGAGATTACTAGGTCCCTTTGTGAATTCGTAGAGTTCAGTTCTGTTTTCGGGTTTCCACTACTAGTTTTCAGTGCATCATTCTAGTAAAATGTCATTGAGGATTTGCGAGTTCCTTGTTAATAATTTGAATTTCCCTGTTGCTATTTTCGTGCAGATCTTTCGGAAGCTTGTCTGATTCTCTGTTTCTAGCCCTAAGGATATGAAACGCTGAATATTTTTAACACCTTGAATATAGTAGTTATCCCGTTAATTTTAATGGTTTTTGCCTCTCCATGGTAATTTCAGGTTTTTTTTTCATGGATAATATCCACGTGAGAAAGGTCACATTCAGATATAGTAGAACCTGTCATTTCATCAAATTTGACGTCAGATGTATCCAGGCAAAACAGCCTAGTCATTTTTAAAAAATTGCCCTCTGCTGTGGATATCTCTCTATCCCTCCTTCCTTATTTCAACGCTGATGGGAATTACCAGGCTATTTGGCGTCCTGACATATTCCCAGAAACTGCCCCAGTCTTAATTTTTGCTCTTTAGCCGTCGTGTAGTGGGCGGGTTGGGTGTTCTTCTACGGCTATTCCGAACCGATTGCGAGTATTTTCCAGATCCGGAGAAAAGATAGGAAGATGGTGCCCTTTAGTTGTTTTTGTAGTATATTGGGTAGACACAGCATGAGTCCAGGATGGACATGTTCTACTCACCCAAAAACGCTAGCTTAGGGTTTTTATGGGGTACAGACGCATTTGAGGTGTTTTTCGCATAGGGCGCGATGGCTAACCTGAAATTATTGTGGGAGCTACTATGAAGTTGTTTTCAGAGCGGGCTTAATAAGGAAGAGCTGAATTAAAATTTCCTTACCCGGAAGTGTGACCATTACTAGTTTCTAACCTGTTTTTTACGGGTGCTGTAATGACAGAATTAGTAGGAAGGGACTCCTCGTCACGTGTCTGTCCTTGTTTTTGTGTCCATTTTCGTTTTCCTTCCTCTCACGCTTGGTCTCTGATTCGTCGTTCACGTACTCCATCTGCCCTCATCATGAAACCTATCAATCCTCCTGTGGGTCTGCGTCCAATCCCTGATTCTCTTCTGGGTAATCTTTTACTCATATTCATTACGAGCACGTCGGTGGATGTGCGCGGGTATGTACGTACGGATCTGCCTCTTTTCTGAAACCTTTTGTGGGTTATTTTGAATAATGAACATACATAAATAAAGTCAGCAAGAGGAGTTCAAGGTAATTTATGACCCTTTTTTTTAGTAATCTTGAAAACGTCAATATTTTACCCTCAAGAGATTGCCCTCATTGATTTCAGGGGGTGTTTTTCAAAGTTCTTGCAGTTCCTTTTAGCTGAAGGACCTTAATTGTATTTCCAGGTTGAGAATTTCCTAGTTTAGGGTTTGGTATTTTGCTGGTAATTGTGCGATATTTATAGCATTTTCATGGTTTTGTAAAGGTACCTTTTTCAATTGCGATCCGTTGGTAGGTAAAAGAAATTCTGGAGTCGTCACGGGTGATAGTTCTCATTCTAGGGTTACCTCCACTTTTTGTGGTCCAAGTGTTCTTTATTTTGATCCATTTAGTCTGTTGAATTACTGCGGCATTTGTGGAGTAACAACACAATCTGACGTTTATTTACAGTATAGCATTCATTTTTGTAGCGAATAACCGTAGATCAGAGCCACGACGGTGGCGGAACCGCGACAAAATGATGCGGGGAGAAACTTCGCAGTGAACCGCAACAAAATGGCGAGCAACCTCTACAAAATGATGAGGCTCCGTACCACTCCTGGCGTGGCGCAACGGCAAACTGATGCGGAGCCAAGGCGACCGAAATGGTCTCGTGACGTGACATTCCGGCATTCATCTCTATTTCATGCACACGTGACGTTAGAATTAAATTTTCGAGTTTGTTCTTAGGAAATGAACCTCATCGCATGCAAGGTTCACATGAGGTCCTTAATTTTTCATGTGAGCACTTTTTTCGATTTCATCGAATTTTATGCGCTCATATGAGAACACCAGAGCGGATTATAGCCTCGTGGTATGTCTTATCTGGCTTTAGAGAAATCTCCCCTCCTTTGGGAGATTTTGCGACAAAACTTCTTCTCGTCTCTTTGAACTCTTATGAACAAAATAGTATGTATGCATGGGTGCTCGGAAGGTTTGGGAAGCCTGTCGTGTTGAAGGATGCGAGTACGAATTGACAACTTGAACGGGTTCATATTTTTCCTGAGGGATGATTCGTGAACCTTTCCCGTGCATATGTATATTTTTCATCTGCGCTGGGAAGCCAAGTGATTTTGCTGGGGCTGCAAAGCTCTAAATGCTCATAAGTGAAGGATTTCGCTGGATTAAATTGAAGTGCAGTAGTGTGACTATTCGAAGAGGTCAGTATGGCAAACTTTGGTTACCTTTCCGATGTGTAAACCGAGTCACAATCAAGCTCGTAAAACTCTTTAATCCAAGTCCGACCTATCCTTCCCGGCGTTTTCCCAGATAGACATGAGCTTGGCTTCTTTTCTCCGCATGGTATGGTAGGATTTTAATGATTCGACACTACGATGCCAATTCAAGGGTTTTATTTAATCTGGAGGTAAGGTTTCGGTGGGAACGTCTAAATATCTATTTTTGACTTCCAACTGGTAATCCTGTGACTTTTGTATGCGGTCAAATACTATGTACCTCGTTCTCATCGGGGGATTAGGACAACTATTGTGGATTTCTATTGTCCTGGTCAGGTATAACATCGGATTATTTCTAAGCCATAGAATCGCTTGTTTTTCTGGCCTAGAAGCTGTGTACTATCCGTTTCGGAATGACTGCTCCATCTTGTTTTTGGTCGAGGCAGCCTACTACATAGCGAATTACTTCCTCTGTAATCCCAACAACCTTTATGTTTTGCGTTCGCTACGGGTGCGTCTGTGGTTGTTGCACTCTGGCTTTGCTCATTCGTGCCCTGGCTCCAACCAGAGAAGACTCAATCAGTTCACGCTGCCGTAGATCGAGATCGCGGCATGTGAGAATCATATCCTCATATCCCTCATTTGCCAGCCCGAAACAGCGTCGAAGCGAAATACGGTTCAACAATGTTGTGTTTCGTGGCAATTTCCCCAAGGCGTTCGCTCTTAGAGCGCTAATTAGTTTCTGTGTTCAATTCGAGGCAGTTTTAAGCTTTTGTTTTGTTGCTGTTACACGTCCTATATTCCCCTCTGCTATGGAATTTTAGGACGTACCCTTTCGTGTAATTCAGTGTTATAAAAATGAAGAACAACGTCCGCAGCGCTATGAATAATTCTTGAAAACAATGCACTGTTGCTTGTCTCTACGCGACAATGCCTCCTCTGACATTTTCCACATGGAGACGAGTCCTGGCGGACCACTGGTGCATGTGCACTCATCCGAAATTCCCGTGGGTCCGGCGGGGCGTTCGTTACCAGCGGCTTTTCGGGGAGCAGCTTGGCAGCTCGCACACATTTCCCTCGGATTTCATACGCATAACTAACATTCTGTCAACTCACTAGGGAGAGTAGAAAACGCCCGCGGTCGCTCAGCTGATTGCGTCAACTGCGTCCCTGCGTCTCTGGCCCGGCACATATGCACTTTGCCTACTAGCTCCTCCTCCTCCTCCTGTCTCTTCCTACTACCAACGAGCTCTATTATGAATGGCGTTCCTCGAAAGTGCTCCTCTCCATCGTTTTTATGCTCTATTCCTTCCCATTGCGCTTTGGGACGCGTGCGGCTGCGAGAAGAGGATACGCGCGTTGGCGAGTTCGCAGTGAAGTTGAAGGAGAAATTTCTGCTCATTTTTCTCCTGCAGCTGGCTGGATTTCCACGCGGCTCTTTTGCGCCACGCGGCTTTTTGTATTCGATTCGCTTTCAGCTAATATATAGCGCTCGTACAGCCGATGCGGCGGCTAGCGAGCAAGAGCGTTCTCGTTCCTCCATTATGCGGCAGAATCGCCCGAAAACAAGGCCTTAATTGGCATTCTGCATGCTTGTTTTGTTACATCGGCGAATGAAACAGCGAAAATCCCCTTCGTACGAATTTTCCTGCAACGATTCTCTGAGGGATGGCTGATATAACGCTCTTGTTACTATGACATTTTATGCACTGCGATTTTTGTTTTCTGGATTTGTTCTCATCTGAGGGGAGTAGAAAAAACTTCGAATTCACCTTAGATTTGATTCCCAAGTTGTTTTTTGCCCACCTTCCGCCTTCCAGCCATCCTCCAGCCAGGAACCAGACTTATATGATCGCGTGATATTCAAGACTTCCGTCTGCGGTGTACGTGTACGTGTGCTTTGGTCATGGATGTAATATTCCTAGAAAACCATCAACAGCACGCGTTTCCTGCTTTTTCCCCAGTGGTTCTAGGATTATTACCAGGGTGATGATTTATGTAGGTGCCTGCCTTGATGTTTCTATGTAGGATGCATCCTTCTGGGATGGTTACCTGGACTGTTGGATTTTCCAGAACTTCTGCTTGGTTTTTGACAGCAAAGGTTCAAATTTTGGTTATATTGGAATAAATTACGCTTTTGAGCGTTATGTACCCCCATTCCATTCATTCCATTGGGCAATTTTCCCAACCTGCAGTCTATAAAATGGCGATATTCTTGCAATGCTGACTGCAAGGCTGCGCCGTTGCGCACGGCGCTGACTTTGTTTGTAGCGGCAACTATTGCCGCAACTCCATCCAGCCTGCCGTTGCTCACGACTGTAGCAACACCATCCAGCCTGCCGTTGCACACGGCATCTAATCCTGTTCAGCTTCACTTGCTCCACCTCTTATCCATTATCTGTTCATTTCAACCTTTTTCCAGTTTTCCTAAGCCTTCCTGTGGTAGGCACAGCACCATCTTTGACTACATACATAGTGTTAATAATGGTCCCTCAACGTTAATGCTGCATGGAAGACAAGAAAAGCGTACGTACGTACATACTCCCATTAGCATTCGTTTTTAATTTTCCATTCAATTCCTGACTTTAGAGGAAGCCCATCTCTGCCTTCCGGCTCAGTCGCCCATGCGCTAAGCCGTATCCCCTTGATACGTGAAATTTGATGCGGATTTTGATGCTAAGCGAAGTTTTTTTTCTGGGTGGAGCGTGGTCATAAATCGTCGGCATCGTTATTGTCTTTCTATGGGAGCATCAAAACAAACCTTATTTATCCAATTGGCTTGTTATTCAGAATAAGAGGAGGGCGCGACTTGTGTGTGGTGATGGTCGAAAATCAAACGCTAAATGGGCTGGGTTTGAATACGTTCAGCTTCAGCTGGAGTGGCTCTGAAAGTGGCTGTTTGTTTTTTGAAGTCATTGTTTTGTTGGCGACTGAGATCGGTTTGTTTATCGTTTGGATAACGAGGAGTTCCGTGTGCTCAGTGAGCGACGCGCGCGCTTCACCGTGTTCAGATGCTTCCATAGGCGTGCGGTCTTCTGCGACCGTGAGCCGCGGAGTTCGTACTCTTTCGCCTCGATGGACTTTCGAAGTTGTTAACGGGCAGCTGAATTCTGCTACACATCTACTGCTCTGCTCACCTCCCCGCTTTGTTGTAGTACACCCTTTTTTATCCAGTTGGCTTGTACAGAAGTATGGAATTTTCAATGATCCTGTAGGGGAATCTTTTGTTGTTGCCAGATTTTCTTGAAATTTTTCCGGTTATTTTCCTTCGTTGTGCTTCTCCATTGATCGTTAAAGTGTTATTCGCAGTTCACAAAGTTGAATATCCTAAAATGTATTTCTCTCAACCGTGGAAGTCTTTTTTGGAATGTCGAATTGGATAATTTCCTTGAAAGATTTTCATTTTCATCTCACTACATGTGTATGAGTCACAGTTGCTAAGCTGCAGCGTAGATGAAGTTACTCCGCACCAATGGCAACGTCGCAAATTAATAAAACTCTGACGAGAATTTGTCGTTTTTTCTTTCTTTATATTCAGTTTCCACGTCTTCTTTATGCCCATTTTCCTTCTTTCATTTCTCCAGGTCTTTTTCCCACAGCTTTCTTTTAGTTTTCACGAATAATAGATAGATTATACCCAGGGCATACTTCTACAGCAAATAATACAGAAAATCCACCTGTTAGTTTTGCATGAAGATTTTCAGAATTCTGCTCTTTTTTCCCTGGCATAATTAGAGTGAAGAATTATTAAGATTGCCGTTGCGCCGCACCAAAGAAATTGCGTGCCATTGTTGGTACGGCACCTTGGAATTATAGAGGCGCCACTCTATATTGTTGGGGTGCCGCTCCATTTTGCTGAGGTGGCCGCACCATCCTGTTGAGGTGCCACACCGTGATGAGATTCATCCATCAACGAATCACTTTTCCTTATCATCTTCCTGAAAATGCTCGCATCATGCTACTGTTGAGCGTTAATCATGCGATTAAATTATTTATATTCCAATCAGATTTCCTTTGTGATTTTTTATCGGAATAATTTGCCACTGACTGGACCATTTTTCAGATGGGTGAACGTATACGTCTCTTCTCCGCGGGTTCATTTGTCACCACAGTGCCACCATCACCTCACCATGTCTCAAAGACGCAATCTTTGAATAGTTTCTGTGAAACAGCAAGTAACGCAAACGGTAGGTTTTATTTGTGTTTTTGTTAATTTTGCTTCTATTAATTCGAATTTCACAATTTCGTTCAATTCTGCTGAGATTATGGCGAAATTATCAGTGTGAGCTTCAACCTATTGCCAGCTGATGGGTCTCGTCATATTTGTTGTTTAACAATCTTTTTGTTTCGCCATTTTCGTCTTAGTCCCATTTTTTAGTCGTTCTAATTGTTTTTCGTGTATGTAGCAGCGAAAACGTCAAAATAATCAAGGCGCTCGCCGGTATCCGCTTCTCCTTGAATTTCCGTCTATTCTCCCAAAACATTCCTCATCTGCTGGTTCTCGTTCCTTGCTTGCTGTTGTTTTTCCCTTTCGCGCGCAATTCCTTTCTGCAAACCTCATCTATGAAAACTTGCTGGGAACGTATTGTTTGCTAACGAGTGAGCTCTGGGTTTCTTTCCATCTATGAGAATACCTGCGTAAGGTGTATGTGGTGAATTATAGGGTTTGGAGCATATAATTCCAACATTTCCTATGACATGTAGCCACGTGTAAGGTATAAGAAAACCCCTGGACTGTACTTTTCCACAGACAGAGCTGTTGGAGAATCCAGAAAGTTCCATCATTTATCCCGAAGAAGCGTGTAATTTCGGAAAACCTATAGTTGCTACGTAGCAGGTTTCGATGAAGCTTTTCACAAGTTTTTTGATCCACTGAAAATCTCATTGATTTTGCGAATCCTCCAGTCAACATTATTTCGCCTTCGGGTAAACAACATCGTAGTGACGAGACACCTCGCCTAACAGCAAACATCGCTGCTCAGGTATTCTAGCGTATTTTCCGTGTTTGGCTACGTATCCCTTGGACGACAATGGGTGCTTTTTCTTGTATGTAGTGGCAGTAGGCCCTGGAATGAGGTAAATTCCAAAAATCGCAGAATTTGGCAAACGCTGTGAACTTGATGAGCTCTGCTTAGGCAACAAACATTAAGCTAAACACGGTGTTTTTTTTTGGGAAAAATTGACCTCAGGAAATGCCGCCGATGTTGGGAGTCGGCCGCTTCCGTGCACTTTTGTATGGCAGCAATTTATGCATGCATTGCCTCATCGAAGGGCACGTCTAGGTGGGGTTTCCGCTTCCCCCAGAGGACGGCTTTACTCTAGTGCCCACGTTTCTTTACATTATCGTGGATGCTATCGATGATTCCGCTCATATTTGTCGCATAACCGAGTGGGAGAGTTAGCAAATGCGATTGAGCCGAGAGTGTCAATTTTTAAGCCCGAGAAATGGAATTCACATTTATTTCTTTTCCAAAAGTTTGTTACCCTCATTTTGAATAGTGCTTCTTGAGTGCAAGGTAACATCTGTGATATCATCAATAACAAATGGGTTAGATGTTTATAATATGAACGTTGAGGTCATGCACAGCTCTCCCAACACGCGCCATCATACGCGTCTGTTTTCGTTTCTCATTGATACCATCTCTTTCAAGAAGTTTTTGCTGAAATGAGTAAAGCAAGCGTAAGTGCCAACTCAGTACGCGAGTACTTTCCTGCTTGCCCGTGGTCTTCCATGTATTACTGGAATAAAAACCAATAGGGAAGCGTCGCGCTGCTTCTATTAGGCTTGCTTTCTCAGAATAATTAGCGATTCGAAGGCGGCTTCTTTTCCTTGACTCGATACATGGTAATTTCCTGGAAGCGTATACTTGTTATTCGTGTGTGCCTGGTGAGAGTGAGATTAAGGCGTTATTCAGCGAATGAAACGATTTTCGCTGTGTGCAATTAACTTAATAGCATCTACAGCTACGTACATAGAGAGAAAAACATTGAAACGAATAGCGTTTGGGATTGTGATAATCCGGACAGCATGCATAGCGTTTCCCATGTTCTTTACCTACTTTTTTCTTCGTTACAGTCATACTGGTGACGAAAAGGATTTTTGTGAGGTTGCTTGGAGTCCCAATTTTCCTTTTATGAAATTTTAAAAATCACTTGAAATGATTTGGAATAGCTTCATACTGAAATTATACCCAGAATTTCCAGTTGCATCACCGTCGCGACGTCCTATGAAGAAGAGCAGATCACGTGTCGGTCAAGGATCGGTGGTGTCATTACAGAACAACGACGGTTAGTACAGTAACTGCCTCAAGGATTTAGTGTTTACGGAATTTTACGGAAATCTCGGATGAAGTCACAAATAATGGTGTTGCTCACGGATAGTGGCGTTGCTCACGGGAGCAACGGTGTTGCTTACAGCTGAAGTTGTGCTGTTGCTCACGGTAGAAAGGTGGTGTTGCGTTCTCTTTCGAGGTCATGGATACGGAGGTGCCGTGTGCAACGTCAGTGAGAACGGTGTTGCTCACGGCATTCCTACTTAGTGGAAGTAATAGCAAGCGCCGTGGGCAACAACAGGCTGGATGGTGTTGCCACAACAGTTGCCGCTACAAACAGTCAGTGCCGTGCGCAACGGCACAACTTTGCCGTCAGCTTTACCTGGAACTCAACCGGGCTCTACTACTTCGAAATCCTTCCTTCTTTGTCCGGGTTCCTTGCCTCCTCAATTTTTTTTCACCGTCGCGGAAGTAATTCATGCCTGAACGACTCGTGTGGAGCTATTCAGCCTCTCTTATGCTTGTGTGGCTCACAATCCTCTGACATTATAACAAACACCTCTGAGCCAGCGTACTGCGTCGCGTGCCAACATGCGCTTTAGTAAACAAGCTGCCAGTCAGTCGTCCCTTCCTCTATTTCCTCATTTGACTCCTAGGAGTCGCAGTGCTCCTCGTACGAGTATTTTCCGTCGTAGGTATTGGGCCAGCCTTGGGGTATGCGTCATATTCTTACTGGATACGTTAGTTTTCAATTGCTCATGGGACCAGCAATGGTAGTTACTGGAGGAAACATCTGCACAATCGTATTTGGTTCTAATTGCGAAGTCAGAAATTAATTATTACGTCTTCTCAGCATTTGGGTCAAAAGAAGAATTTGAGGAATTTAGACTTTGCTGGATTCATGAAGCGCTGTTGTTCCTGAAAGCCGTGCTCACATTTGTCCCAGTTGTCTATCGTGGCGAGGTACATATCAATCAAAGAATGCCGACAAGCACGTCGATGAAGTACTCATCTTGAACTTTTGCTGCCGCCGGCCGTCAACTGACATTTCTTGAGCTTTCGCGCCCGCGTACTGCTTACCAAGTAATGCATGGAATATGAGATGTTCGTAACTTGTTTGCTCCCTTCACTCGAATACGATTCAGCTCTATCGTCGCTGCTTTCCAGCTGTTCGTTCTGGTGCTCCGCGTTCTTTGCGCACAACTATGTACAGAGCTTCCTTTTGAAAAGCGGCGATACTTGAAATCGTGTCGCTCCTTGGAGTGTCTAGTCAGTGCAATTGCTCTGGGTTTCCTGATGCGTAAAACCTTGAAAAGCCAGGGTTAATTTGGGTGTTCCGTCAGTGGTAATTTGAATCCAACGCCGCACAGAACGAACGACAGGTGAGTCAGAGGCGCGGTTCGAGGTCGGGCATTCCGTGTTTCGCGTCGTTTTGAAATTATTCAAAAATGTGGTCATGGAGAAGGGAATTTGGCGAGTTGAGAAGTTCATCACTCAGTCTTTTGTGGTTTGGGTAACCTGTCCCTAACTATTTTTGGAATTTTGATTGACCAAAACTTCATAACAATATGTACATGACGTAGAAACCACTCAGATGGGCTCTGCAAAGCTGCGATGCGTCAGAACAATGGTGGAACGCTTCTAGTCAGCATTCGCAATGTGGGAAAGAATGTCCACGGCATCGGGCAGAAGAGGTTTTTTTGCTGCGCAAGAATAAATTGGGAGCTTTTGGGGTTCAGAATATGCTTAGCTGCAATTGAAGCTGTCTTTATCAAATTTATTCGAATTTTGCGCTCTATACAGTATAAAAGGCAGTTTTGATCAATCAGGTGTCGAAAGCTGTACTTGTCCCGGCTGCAGTTCAGAACAATTCGTGCGGGAAGGGCGCAATTAGCCTGTTCTCGTGAATCTTTTATTTGAAAGTGGCGCAAGGGTTTTTTCTCGGTCTTATTAGTGATTCTGTGAGCACGCGAATCTCTCCGAAAGCACTTTTTAGCGTTTTCGATTTCTCCTCCGAGAGAGAACTATGTGTTCTTGCCAAATTGAGGAGTGTGCTTGCTCCTCAATGTTTATGTTTAGTTTTTTTTTTCTGTTTGGGAAGTTGGTGGTGATTACATTACGCTGTGTACATGATTAGGACCAAACAATTGCTTGGATATGCTAGAATTCAAAAATTTAATTTTGAATGGGTAAAAATTTTTAAGGGCTTGAATATAAGGGAGCCATGGGTGGAAACATGGAAGAAGTACAGGATGAGCTGCAGGTCCTTATTTTTCAATATTCAAGTGTTTGAATCGGTTCCTCATTGGTTAATTGAATTAAATTAAAATTAAATTTTTGGGTTGAGCCTCTATTTCGCCCGAACCGCAGCATTTAAATGACCAGGTTCATCGGAACCGTTTTTTAAAGTCCATTTTTGGTTTCGAGGCGGTCAAGACGTACGTACGCCGCGACGCGAACGCACCGCGCGATAGCTACTTGGCTCCATTTTGGTCCCTCATATTTGATGCAGTGAGTGACATCGCTGACCGATTCCTTACAATTTGTCGGCCCCTATAGCGTTCATATGTCCCACCCAAGTTTAGAAAACTTGTCCATTTCTCCCCACAGCTACTCCTTCCTTTGAAGACTGCAGCCGCGACGCGCACACGTATGAATTGACCAATCACAGCCCAGCAGCGTACCTATTGTCACACAGCCTTTTGGTTGTTTTTTTTTTTTCAAATTAGTGTGATACCCCATTCCATTCTTTGGACAGGTCCCCGTGGGTGAGAGTCACTATGGGGCAAAACGAGGCATGCTCATGTTATTGGTCCATTCAAAGAAGTCCAATCACAGAAACGTCGCCTGCCCTGGTTCGGCTCATGATGACCCGGTCCCCGTTAGTTAGGTTTTCCAAATCGAGCCCGGATTGGTAACCTAGGGCTTCATTTATAGCTACAGGGGAAGTAATAAGGTAGTATCTCTATCTATTTCTTTCAGGCAGAGAATCACTCTGTTCCAAAATTTAAGACGGATAACTTTATTTCAAAATTAAAAAAACAAAGGTATACGTCATCCTAAGAGAATCGCACTCAAAGCCATTCTATTTCAGTAAAATTTCGGCAGCAACCCTGATTTCACCATGTTGTCCCATTCCATCCTGGAAAGTCCCAAATCTGATCACAAAAATATTTTGCATTGCTGCTCACATGATGAGGTGATGCCCTAAAAGTTTATGCTACTTGCGTGTTTTCTTATTCGTTTGATTTTTCACGCTGCTATTTGTGGACAGAACACCACTCTTGAAGTTTCATCGCATGAATCACGAGGATTTGTAGCGGTCGTTCAGCGCTGTTTTTCCCCCCACGGTTCATCAACGACCTTCTGCTGCACTCTTTTATCGCTCTCCACACTACGCGGGCTGCAGAAAAGCACTTTAAATTTGCTGTGATACCACCACTGTTTGGCCCATCATTGCTTTGAAATCGACCCGCCGCGCGTTTTGTTCCGGCAGCAGCAAAGAACTCACGTCCGTCCGTCCGTCGTCAACAATCGCGCGCGCGCGCGCTCACTCGCACAAAGTCTAACCGCGGCGGTTGATGGTGTCGCACTTTGAGCCGGCTGAGGTGACAATCACGTAGATACACACACAGACGCAAGGGAAATAGTACGAATATGGTGCGAACACGTGGGTAACGTCGTGCGTAGAGTGCGATGCTATTACCGGCGGGGTAGGGTTAGTGATGCCGTAATGCATGCTGTGGGAGGCGGTTCTTTAATTGTGTGTTCTCTCTGGTCTACCCAGGTCCCTGGAAAATTCCTGAGCTTCTAAATTTGATCCGAGTTATTGCTGTGCTGCCATGGCTTATTTGCTATTGGGAAATTTCCCACCCAACATTGCTTTTGCTCAAATTTTCTTATCCTGGAACATCAACGGTACTCATTGGAGGCTCCTAGGGTACTACATCCCGGTGAAAGTCCTGAAACTGCGGTACAACAGCCGTAATCTACTGAACTATCCATGCTGCATCTGAAAAAATGTATTAGGTTGTTGCAAAATCGATGTCGGATTTTGACAATTGGACTTTGAATTGTCATAACTCGGCGAAAACTGAATCTTTTCTGCCGATTCAGCTCTCATTTGAATCAACACATCTTTGCCATCTTTCACCTCAGTTTTTGTTCCATCACACCAGAAGCCAAGCTTTTTGGACTCAGAAATATCGGCGAGGTCGTTTTGAAGTAGTGTACCTTTGTGGCTTGCCCATCCTCTCAGGGATGAGTCTCACCGCTTGAATTTGTGGTCATCTGTAGGGGAACAGACCGCTGAGTAAGGCATATAAGGGAGAGTCTCGATCTTTGGCTGGATCTACTTCCAGAGCGTCTTGAGTGAAAAGTGTGGTCTTGAGCCACTGTGAAATACTAGAGGACAATTGAATTGGATCCACTTGTTCAGTTTTTTCATCATGCTCGTTTTTCCGATGGCTCCAGAAATAGTGGAATAATGAACCTCAAGGCCAGCTCCGAGATACTGAACATGTCTCCTGGTGATAGCTTCTACCAGTGCTTTCAAAACGGCGTTGACGTCATCAAATTTTAGTCCGTGACTCAGAGGCATGTGTCTCCAATACTAAATGACTTGGGCCAACACCGAGCTACCATTTTGTTGAGCATTCCCTCCTGCATAGGTTGGTAATATTTCATATCAAAGCCGCTCTCTTGCTATCGAGTTCGAGTCCACGAAACAGATCGGGACAAATTTTAGTGGACGAGTACATTTTAATTCAAGCCCCAAAAACCACAACAAAAGTTTGTGGATCTGAACAAAAATGAACAAGCATAAAGGGGAAGAAATGTGCTTTGGAATAAGTACAAAATATATGGTGGAAACACCACTTCGAATCCCAAAGCATTATTCCAAAGTTCGTGGTCCAAAAATCCGACATCGATTTTGCAACAACCTAATAGTTTGAATTCAAAGCGGATGCAAAAAGCGCGCGAACTTTTAAAAAATGCCCGAAAAAAGGGAAACGTGACGTTCCCTGCCCCGTCAGAGTGTTTTTACCCCGGATAAAAACACTTACTGCACTTGTCGCACATTTTTTCGAAGGCCTTTTTAAGCTTCGCTCAACGCTTGGCTTCACTTAAGAACTTTCACGTTTCAGAGGGTGTGTACTTTTTTGTGCAAAATTTGCTTGTTTTTATTTATTTACTTTTTAAATTCTAGAGCTCTTGGCTTGTCCTTCTTTCTCATCTCGATTTTATTTACCCCCATATTTTTTTACACCTTAAGCCTTTTATGTCTACTCGAAAGGTGG